>MU388414.1:0-48183 GCA_022578535.1 Jackrogersella minutella
AGTGGGGCGAAAAGCGCTTATCCCGAAAACACAAGTTGTGAAAAGCGCTTTTGACCCATAATCTTTTTGTATAAGCTGTCTCCCGAACACCCCCTGAGGGTCCCGGCGATATAGACGAAACGCGGGAGATAATGCAGGTTCTTTGTTCGAGTAAGCGTGAGCTAATTAATCATTTTCTACATGTATGGATGTAATCTGTAATATGAGCCGGATTTTGAGAGTATTCTAGAGCATTCATCTTTAAATAGTAATAAGCGCAAAGATACTCTTAACCTAACGTAAGTAAGTATCATAAAAAATGAGAAAGACGTCGCCCTGTCGATCATAGGAGTTACGTTTGACCGGGCAAACATACGAGGCATGGCCAGCTTGTATCACCTAGGCATCGAAATTTGATAAATTTATATATGATGACAAGATCAATGACTTCTATCTGGACAACAGGCCAAGTCGGACCAGTATTACTAGGATTCGAAGTATCTAATGATATTACCCCTGGGTCTGTTGTTGTATTTGTTGATGAGGCTTACTTATATAAACATTTCATGCTGAGTTAGGATTAGTCTTATCATAACGTAGCATTAGCAGGACATCCTAGCGTTCGTTAGCAATTCTTGTAACAAATCGAAGCTCACTTGCAATTGATAACCAACTGTTAAAATTGCAACGCGGCCTTGTTTTTGAACATTTTTGGCATCAAATAACCCCACACCAACAAGAAATGAGTTCCTGTCGCCACTCTCAAATCCCAAGATACAACTAGGCAGGCTAGGTTCGTTGACCGTTCAGGCGTTGCGGAAAAAGTCGTGGGCACCATGCGAGGATCCGGCCTTAATTCGGATCCTCTCCCATGAAATTCTCCCGTTTCTTCTTCCCGAAGAACATAGCCATGATTTCGTCTCTAAACCGTGTGGGAGCTTCGTTATGGGAGGCCTCGTACGCGTCGATAGCCGGCTTCTCCCATACGAGATCAGCTTGCGCGGCGGGGACGAATTTTGTGCGTCTGAAGATCTTCCAGCCGCAGAAGGTGCAGATGGCGATTAAAGCCATGGTGTAGTAGGAAAAGAAGTCGCCAATGTCCCACTTTCCCGGCAAGAACACTGAATAGCCAAAGATGCACTCGATGATGACCATCCACACGAAACCAATGTAGCCGCAGTACGGCTGGAAATAGCCGTAGTAGGGCAACGTGCGGCGATCGATTCCCTGCGCTTTCGTAGCATTGTAGAAAAAGATGTACGTCAAACTCATGACAGCGTAGTTAATCATCTGTGCGCCTTGCGTAAGGGTGGCAAGCCACGTTACAACTTGCGCCGTGTTATTCGACACCTGCAGGAACGACAAGAAGGGAAAGATCATGACGACTGCAAAGGCATAGACGGGGATGCCATTCTTGAGCGTCTTCTGGAAGATCCGGGGGGCCTGGCCGTCGCACGCAAGTCCGTACAGAGATCGCATCGCGCAGAAGGTGTACGCGTTGCCGGCGCTGAAGATGCTAGTGATCAACAGAGCGTTAACAATATGCGGAAGTATTCCAACCCCTAGATTCTGCATCGCGATAACGTAGGGCGAGCCATTAGCGGTACCCGTATCGGCGTTCTGTAGCGTGGCGTTGTTCCACGGTAGAACAACGCCGACGCAGAGAGCACCTCCAATGTAGAAGGCGCCGAATCGCCAGTAGACGGTCTTGAATCCATTTTTGAGATATGTTCGCGGGCGCTCCGCCTCTCCAGCGGCCATGGCAAGGTACTCGGGGCCGACAACAGTGAACCCGGCGGAAAAGAGAGCACCAAGGAAGCCTTCAAAGCGACCTAGGGCACCGTCGGTGATGTGCTCGGCGAAAGCTCCTGGATTCGACCAATACCGAAAACCGTAAGCGTCATGCCGAGGGTTGCCTCCACACATGGTAACCAAGGTGAACATGTACAAGATACAAATAAGCAAGATTTTGCCAAGTGATAACCAAAATTCAGCTTCGCTAAAACATAAAAAGTTAGTAAGGATGGTAATAGTAGCACCTTGTTAGTTTGACGATCCGTGCGGTTGTATAAGGCAAGCGCACGGCGATTCAAGCGTCGCCGGAAGTTGAAGTCAAGTGCTTACCCAAAATACTGCACAGCCAAAATATTGATTATCCTATGACACATGTTAATTAATTTTCCATTTAATAGAATAATAGGGAAGAGTCAAGAGTAGGAGGTTAGGAGGTACATACGCGTAAAGAACAATACATGCTACGCAAATAGCTGCAGGAGGAACGTTGTCGCTCCAAAATCCAAGCACTAGGTTCACGGCAGAGATCTCAAATGGGATAAGACAAGCCTCGTAGAGGAAGAAGTTCCAGCCGGCCATAAATCCAAAAGATTCGTCGACCCATCTTCCAGCCATTCGAATGAAAGAGCCGGAGACAGGCATGTAGGTAACCATCTCGGCCGTACAATTATTCACCAAGCCGACCATGACGGAAAAGATGATATACCCTAGGAGGAGACTGGCCGGACCTCCCTTGGCAAGACCACCACCGATACTGACAAACAGCGCGGTTCCGATACTGCCCCCGACGGCAATTAATTGGATCTGGCGATTCCCCAAGTGGCGAAGGAGCTGATTCTGCGACGAGACCTCGACTAAAGTCTCGTGGATATCTCCACTCGAGGCATCGTTCTTCTCGTCGTCCTTCATACTTCGGTTCACAGGCACTGACGTGGGTTCGGGTTTATCGTGTGCTGCCGCCATACTGAGAACACGAGAGCGAACTCCGCTGAGACAGCGGAATGTCGGATATGGTAAAGGAAGTTTGTTGAACGTGTAGAGGCGCCGGTATCATTATAATACGCACGCGATGGCGTTCTTTTTATTTTATTTTATAGTTTTCCACGGTCGGGAATATAATACTAGATATGAGATGCTCTATATTGAGCAATTGTACCAATAGAATAATCTCAAAAGAGAAAGATTCAACGCCTCGAAGGGAAATAAATAGGCATAAATAAATAGAGAAAATTTTGGAAAGGAATGAAGATTATCAGCTCAGGTGGCTTTGTATTTCAATCTTGTTAAACAGTTAGACTTCCCTTCAGGTACCACCCATGACCTCAAGGTATGTATGTAGTACACACTACTGTAACCATAAGCTGACCTATGAATATCACCATCATTGACAGGGGTACAGCAGAAACGGTGGGGTAATCAGCCGCCGTCGCCCCCTCCGACAAGGCTCTAGAGGCACTAACCGTCTAGTTCAGTGGGGGATACACCGCTGGTCGCGTAATGTTGGCCGGAGCTGGCTATGCACCTACGATAGCCGGTCAATTGGGGCGATCTACAGCGGCGGGAGGGTAAGACGTACCGGTTTCTGGGACCGGAAAAGTTGTAACTCTGTAACGGGATTTTGTTGGAGTGACCAATGTTTTGCGACCGAGAGAGCCAAGTTAGGCAAAGTCGAAAAATGTAACCTACCTCTTAATGTAGGTATTAATGTAGGTACACGTACTTGGAAGTATACATCTAATATGCCATCATGTACTACCGGTATTAGTGTATGTACGACATTCACACCGAGGATCGCCAAGGATTTTGTAGCAGCAGACGATGAGAAGAAAAGAAAAAGAAAAAGGGAAAGAGTAGACGCACAATTCCGCAAATTCCTTCCTATCGACAAAGTCCACTAATTCGTAGACTTTAAGCTAAAGCGCTGCCAAGTCTCCTATCAGAGTACGTATTGTGCACACTCGCAACCTCCGGTGCAGGTCAACTTTGGTCAAGGGTTCAGCTCCATCGGATTTCCCTTCTAGGGGTGCCTGTAATGCTGGGATGCACGATGCTGTAATTGAGCCAACGAGACCTACCTTTCCTAGGAACCTGATGTAGTTCAGGATGCGAGGCGGATGAAGCTAGTCAGGGGGCCACGGTTAGGAAATCTCCGACGAAGAGAGCGTTTGTAGGTTGTTCATTTTCGTTATCAGGTAGTCAGGTACGTCTCTGCGCATCCTATGGCATCCAATCTCATGGATATCAGATAAAGATAGAACAGAGAATGACGAGGCCATATTACTTACCAGTTTACTTATCTTTAAACCCTCAAAATGTCGAGCCCTTTTACTAGTCGACCATTAATGGATTCGGTACCAGGCCTCGGTTTTACAGATAGGGAGAAGCAACCATAGAGTGGCACGTGTGCATGTTGCTTCGCCCGCAGATCTCAACCTGGCTTGAATCTGACTGGGTGATCCATGAAACACCGACTCTTTAATAGGCCTCGGTCTTTTAACACTGCGGGAGCCTTTTGTGAAAATATCGATGAATAGATATAGGTAGACACTGTCGCAACTTCGATAAAGAAGATACTCAGGCATAATGTTTATTTAGATAATAATTTGGTATTCCGTTACTTTTCTATCAATGCGGCAGCGGCACTTCAATGCGTAACTTTATCAAGTTGAAGAGATAGTACGTAGGGCATAGGGCATGTGGTGATCATGTAGACAGTAGGAGGCGCTCGTGGAACCTTGGAAAAGTTCTAGGGCTGAGATTGTCGTACAAAGAGGGGTTAGGCCCGTTAGGGGGGTAAGAGACTAATAAATATTTAGTAATGACTACGGCGCATTATCTCTTAGTGTACCAAGGCCTGGAAGCCTCTCCGAGCAAATGGATGCTCACAGGCCTGCACCTGGGCATCTTTAACAGAATTCAAATTTGAAAACCTCATTAGAGTGCGGATAATTGAACACTAAAGCTACCTAATCACATAGAAATCCTTGATTTCTATAGAATGGTACAAGGTGTATCCTGTCCATAAAAGCTAGATGCACTACATAAGGTTATCGCGATTAAGTTCTTACCCTGGGAGGTGTCACGTTAAATTCGCAGGAACTGGCGAGGTACCCAAGTACAGTTGCATGTGTGCAAGCTTGACCAATGGAAACCCAACCTATAAATTCGGCCCGCCGCCACCATCACCTGTCCAACTATCGCCGTGGCCTCTAGTCGTTACTTCTGAATACTACTAATTCTACTAATACCGCTAACGGCCTTACGGTTTAATACAACCGAGTCTGGGTTAATACCCAGGACAATAGCACATGCAACACATACTAAGCTACTGTATTGCCTGAGATTCATACGCTGTGCAGGTTGTGTACAATCGACAGGAAACGGACCTTAACCCTTAAATTTCTACTACGGCTAGTACGGCGCAGCAGCGTTGATCACCTAACTCAAGTTTATGTATGAAGGATCAACCGAGAAATGTTGTTAACGGAAATGCTTTAACAGAAAGATGCGTTTACTATGCAACTCCTGCATATACTCAAGGCCATATCATGGTAAAATGCATCTCAAAGAAAATTGTCGGTCACCAAATCGCGGGATAGTTATGGCCATGCCAAGACAGCTAACTTGAGTGGAATAACTTACGAGATATCCAGTATTCTTAAACAAATGCCTGGAGTATAGAGGTTTGATCGTCCCAGTAACTGAAATATTCGCTCTCAAGCTATCATCTTCATCCCATATGAAATACGGATATAACTGCACGGAGTGGCATCGAAAGAAATGGGACTGATAGAGCCGAAGTGTATTGAGAACCCGGACGGCTCTCGGCGCTCGACTCCACATTTGTTACTAATTAGGCGCCGGATTCTCCTATGTCGCTCATTTCGTATTCCGTCTGACAGTCGACATTAGCCAACAACATATCTAGCCTAGAGTGAACGGTATTTATTGATATTCCAAAACTCATCTTCCAAAAATCGGTTACACCAAGCACTGTAGTCCTTATTGTACCAAGCCACCCACGACAATGCTGTCGACGAGAGGAGCAAACTGGGCCAAGATGAGCTTTGCTCATGGAAGCCGTAATGCCTATCATCCGATAAGCAATCCGAATGGAATCGTGAGTTTCGGTAATGCCGAGAATGTAAGTCGACAACTTCAAGGCCATGTATCGTTATAGTTATTGACCACATAACAGTGGCTTGTGCGTGATGAGCTGACTGACTTCATTAATACACATGTAAGGCACACTGTCACACAACCCCTGTCTCCGAACTTGGGGTGTTAAACTTCGGCATATAGAGCCAGTTTGACATGAATTGCTGCATGTACGGCGAAGGTTACACCGGTACAATACGCCTACGAACCGCAATGGCGAAGCACTTGAATGCGCACTTCAAGCCGGCGCAGGAGATCGATCTAGAGCAAATCACATTCGCTGCCGGCGTGACTGACTTGAACGAAGTCTGTGCTTTGGTCACCTGCAATGCTGAAAACCGGGAGACAATCCTACTTGGGAAGCCTGTATACGGGGCCTTTTCTAGAGACCTCGTGATCAGAACTGGGTAGGTGGTATCCCCGGGCCACGTCGTTTCGAAGTCTAACAGTTGTGTCCGTGAAGCGTTGTCCTGGAGTATGTGGAGGTCGGAGATGCAGATCAGTTCTCGCCGGATTGCGTTGCCCACTACGAGGCCGGGTATGAGGCCGCAAAGGCGCGAGGTGTCAACGTTAAAGCACTAGTAATATGTAACCCACACAATCCGTTAGGTAGGACATATCTATCAGCATCCTCAGTGGTCAAGGGACTAAAGCTAGGAATAGGACACTGTTACCCCCGCGAGACGCTAGTTGGACTCATGCGTTTCTGCGCGTCAAAGGGGATCCATCTCATCAGCGACGAAATCTACGCCCTTTCGGTTTATGGACGAGATGATCGTCAGCCAGAGGAATTTACTTCAGTGCGGGCCATTGATCCCACTGGGATTATTAATCCCGGGCAAGTACATGTGCTCTATGGCATGTCGAAGGTAGGTCGCTTCACTTTCTAGACTGCAATGAAGGGGAGTAAGGTTTGACGTCTTGGCTAGGACTTTGCTGCTGGCGGGATGCGGCTAGGATGCGTGATATCTCAGAACGATGATCTCACCAAGGCAACGCGTGCCGTATGGTGAGTCTTCACTGTTCACAGATGATGCGCTTAACTCCTGCTTACGCCTTCCAAAAGCCGGTTTTCCTCTCCTTCTCAGTTCGCAATGGATCTAGCAACCAAGATCCTCGAGGACCAAGAATTTGTCGCAAGATTCCTGAAAAAGTCGCATCAACTATTACTTCAGGCTCGTTTACTAGCCGAAGACCTCCTTAATCAAGCAGGTATCAAATTCCATAAAAATGGGTATGTTCCATAGTGGCATGATGCAAATGTCCTAAATTGTTGAAGTCTTATAGTTCTAACCGTCACATAGAAATGCGGGGTTTTTTATATGGCTGGACTTAGCCCCTTTTCTACCTCTAGGGGAGGCGGACGGGGATGGGTGGGTCGCTGAGAGACTCTTATATGAGCGTTTCAATCAAGCAGGAGTCATCATGGCAACGGGAGAAGCATATCATTCTCCAAGTCCGGGTAAATTCCGCCTTGTGTTCTGTATGGAACAAGACGTCCTTAGAGAAGGGGTTAGAAGGTGAGTCGACCCCTTTTATTGTCGTCTACCCGAAAGGAAGCCTATGCTGATAATGAACATATAGAATATCGCGTGTTATTGCGCAATAGCATTCGATACTTCGGTGTGTATATTAATAGTATAACTCTACCACGATGCAAAATGTCACTTATTCACGATATGCGTCTAGAAACTACCCCGAATCTAAAGCTAGGTTATCATACGGCCAGATTGCCACATTCCAGAATTTGAAACAGTCCACTACACAATGTCTACCGTTATAACTTCTGCCTTGTCTAGTCCCGCAACTACTATGTCTCTCGTCTCTGGCTCGAGACCATCAATCTGCGGTGTATGAAGACCGAGTTGTAGAAATCCGATGCGCTCAAACACCATCGCATCCTTATGTGGCAAGGCCCTCAAAATCAAACATATATCTATGTTATGTTCGACTAGTCGAATCATTCTCAAACAAAAAACGGCAGCCCCTAGATGCACCTGATATCCCTATTCTGTCGTTTCTTCGATATTCTATCTTACCAGAGGTAAATTTGCATATTCTATTCATACTTCTTAATGAGAACTTTCAATTGAAAGATACCTACTTAGTATTAAATCGATTATTAGACAACTATCTCAATACAACATAAGTACTTTTAAAATGCTCAAGTTCTTCGAGCAAAGGAGCTCACAAAATGAATACGTAGGGCTGGCGACAATAACATTAATACGTTCATAATACCTTGATCGTTTAATTTTCTCAAACCGTCAGCCACATATAGGCATTCGTTGGTGAACTACAATACTTCGTCCCATTCTCATCCCCATCTAGGCCAAACCATCGAAAGCAGTCTACAGCGCTTCAACCCACTCCAATGCAACAGCCGGCTCGAGCCTCTTTGTGTAATCCCCATCGACGAAGGTGTTCCGCACAGTGCCATCCCGACCGACGAGAATGGTAGCCGGGACCGGGACCTCGTACGAATCGTCGCCGTTCCTCTTCAGGAGATCGTTCCCGATCTTCGCGAACACGGGGCGGAGCGTGTCCGGCTGCTTGAAGACGATTCCTAGCTGTCGCGCGTACTTGTTCCCCTCGTCCGTCAGGACCGGGAACTCGAGCTTCTCCTTCTCGGCTGTGGTTAGGGAGGTGTCCGGGAGCTCGGGCGAGATGGCGACGAGTGTGACGCCCTTGGCTTTGAAGTCCGCGAGCTTGGCCTGCAGGCCGTGAAGCGCGATGTTGCAGTATGGACACCATCCGCCGCGGTAGAAGGTGATGAGCAACGGTCCTTTGGCGAGCAGATCGGAGCTGGAGATGGTCTTGTTCAAAGAGTCTGGCAGGCTAAAGGCTGGTAGCTTCTGGCCGGGTTGGATTGCGCCATTGACGTCGAATGACTTCGCAAAGTCAAGTCTCGCAGCGGTGATGGGCCCCCTGATCTCTTCGGGAGCACCAGAGAATTGCTCTGTGACGGCGTTGAGTTGTTCTGAGATAGACATATTGCTGCTTGCGATTATTCTTGCTAATATGGTGGTAGAAAACTAGACTGGGTACTTACTTAGAGAGAAGAAGAAACTAGAGAACTTTGAAGCTTTTAAATATTTATTTCACCAAAGTTACCCATAGGTAGGAAAATTAGAAATCAAAATGTACCACTTCAATGATTCCATATTGTGAGGGCCATGTCGTTGGATCAGATCCAAAAGAGCAAGTGAGATTTGTCAATCCCAGTGACGGCATGCAACAGCCTGGCACCATTTGCCCAAAACGGATATCTAACCTGGGATGTTTTGTGTGGAGGTCCAATAAGATGCGAGTGGCTGTAGTCATCTCGTCAGAAAACCCGGAGCTTATTTTCGCTTATGTGATAGATGATAAGTCATTTTTACGCTGCTCGTATTAAGTTGTTCATCCACCAAACAAGACTCTTTGGCATTATGGACGGTAATCTAATATCTTGGATGATACAGCCATATGGTTCTGTAGCTAATGCAGAGGGAAAGCTCACGCAGTAGCTACAGAGGTGGATGAGTCAGATCGATCACGGATCAGCCAAGAGGGACAGCATATGTCGCTCGGTTTAGAAAATATACTCAGATGTCTTATACCTGGAGCTAGGCGGATGCCGTCAATATCGCGGTATCACTTATTAGCAACTACCTTGATAGAGACTTCAGTGGAGGACTTCGAATAGCTTAGATATCGCCATTGGCAGCCCCAGTCTAAGCGAGATGGACCCCCTGGTTTCTCAATGTTTACCTTGGTTGATCAATATTGGGCAATCTTATGAACGATTCTACAGAAATAAAGTTTACAAGGAATTCAATGATCACGGTAGATGCTTGAACGATAGCGTAGACTTTTCTATAGTATTTGCTACCATAAGTTCTAATATGCTCGCGAAAGCAGTGTTTATGTCGTCTCTGGAGCCTATCGCTGACGAAGGCGAAGCACCCGAAGGGGCTTGAAAGGTTGAGTTAGTAGTTACAGAGCGTTGAATAGATTATATTCCGAAGTTCCCAATTTCCTGTCATGTAAACGCTGAGTGTCAGTCATGCTCCCACATTCCCGCTTTTGATACAATAAACATGAACGATCGTAATACCAAAATCGGCTCGCTGCCAAAACAATCCAGTAACGCCATATTTAACCGTAGTATTTATGACCCCAAAAATGCAATTTCCTTTATGTCCGCTTCCACCTATATACATCTAGTAAGATGTATCGACAAATAAGTGCTCAGCTCATGAAGCTGTTGACGATAGTCACGGCTGTCGTGTACACCATGGCAATTGTTCCGATCACCATAAACACAATATCCCCAACTTGAGCCTGCCATGAATTTGCAATTCCTTTGTAATGCAAAAATGCTGGGTAGATGTAGACCAAAGGAACACAAGCAACCGATCCGATCAATGCGACGAACCTGTCCAAGTTCGATGCGCCCACTATTGAGATCCCGCTGCATAGAACGACCACCAAGGCCCTGAATGCATTCTTGATCCATTTCGTGCGCGTGCTCTTCTTACCAGAATGCGAACCGAAAATTCTACCTTCGATGATACGTATAGCGGGGAACAGCTGGACAGGAGTACCGACAAGGACCGCAAGTGAGTAGAGGAACTGGACCGCATTGACGAACTTGCTATCTTGGGGAAAGTTGTTGATGATTTCTATTTGGGTGGTTTCGCCAAAGGTAGCATAACAGAGAGCGCCGACTGCAGTGAACAGAATGGTGATGATGAACATGACAATAGCAAGGAGCCACTCGAATCGCCCCGGCTTTTTCATGGACGACTGTATCGGGAGAATGAGACCAATGCCTTCGAATGTAAAGATAGCCGCTCCGATGGTTAAGGTATATTTTGCTGGGTTGAAAAAAACGACACTCTCATGCATGCCATTCGCCGCGAGGTGGGCGAGGTCATACCAGTAGATGTACGCCACACCAAGCAAGATACATGCATCCGCAAGAATTGCAGCAGGACTGAGTTTAGCTATATTTCGGATGAATGAGAGAGGTATCAAAACGATGAGTTGTATGAGAATTAGAGTCATAGGCGACAATGGACTATTGCCGTGCCCTACAGCCTGAAGAAACGACGTCATGTTCTCGGCAACGAATACTATTCCGGCGCAAACGAAGCCCAACTGTGATAGAGTGATAGAGCTCAAGATCAGTGTGCGCATCTTGTTCCCTGCTATGGCATGACCGATCTCTCCATAACCATCGCCATACTTTGCCTTGCAAGCAAGGAGCAGATGGAAAGCCAGCATGGTAACCACGGATACTACCAGCATGGTTATTGAAGAGAATATAATGCCGCCATTGTTAAAGGCCTTCGGAAGAAACATGATGCCGGTTCCAACAAAAGCTTTTAATAGCGTGAAGAAGGTTCCTCTGGTGCTAGCCTTAGCCGAGCGTGGCATTCGCGAAGACTTACGACGGCCAAGAAGTGGCCTCGTCTCGGTTGCCGGCTCTTCTGCCTCCTCTTCTTCCGAGCCTGAGCCTGATAGCACTGCTTCATCGTCGGAATCGGCAAGGTCTTCTCCGGCGAAACTTCCGTAGAGGTCAAGGAATTCGACGAAATTCCTTGTAACGGGATTCCTGGCGGCCCAGATCTCCGGTTGTTGCCTTTGCCTTATGAAGGCTCTACGGAACCCTCCCGGGGCCAATTGGTCGCTAACAGTCAAACCGTCGGATTCATTGTCACCTGTCAGATCTTGAGGATGATGAAAGGTGGCGGCTCGCTTGTGCATCTTGACGCGAGCAGCTGTCTTGAAGAGATCTCGGTGTATGTCACCACCCTGAAGTTTTAGCGAGGATTCGCCTAAATCTGGGTCTCCTGCATCTGGGCCGGAGACCGATGCAGCAGCGGAAGTACTTGGTGCTCCATCAAATTCGGCGGAGTATCCAGGTGGGAGATGCTCTGAGACGACTTGAGCCTCATGATCTGACTGGTTGGACAGTGGAGAATGAGACATGTTGATGGTGATGGTATGCACAGCAGAAACGGTCTAGGTTGGGATGACTTAATTGTATTTGGTACCCAAGGTATACATGAAATATGTTATTGGAGCATTGGATTATTCATTAAACCAAAGAGTTGACGGAGTGAATGAATTGTCCGAAATTCTGATATTAAGCATCCTAGATCGGAATTGAAGACCTGTGTAATGGAGGGTGAACTTGTTGTACTAAGATAAAAAAAAAATGTTGATTAGGTGGTGGGTTATTATTTTCTTTTTGAGAATCGTTGAAAAGCTTGTCCTTGAACTTGCAAAAGACAGAAAACGGTGAAACTCTAAAAAAGCACTGGCGTCATATCGTCAGGCCGACGGGGCGATTAACGCGATACGATGCCAGGTGGCGCCCTATTACCGCCTGTTTTAGTGTAGCAGTGGTGCCGGTTTGTTGCCGGACTCACCGCTGTGGACCGTTATGGGACTGTATCCATTTATCATTGGTTGGCCAAGCATTTTGAGGGGACGTTAAGACCCAGTCAAAAAGTCTAGTGATCATGAGCCCTAGCTCCACCGTTTCGATATAGAGCATTTTCCTAAACCATTTTGTCACGAGAATCCAATCACCATTCTTAGAATGGCACATCTCGATTGGTCTAGTGGTCAGGATACCTGCTTGTCATTCGAACCTTATGTTCGCAGGTGGCCGGGGTTCGATTCCCCGATCGAGAGCTTATTTTTCTTTTTCATCTTCCCCTTATTGATTATCAACTTGAATTTTTGTTCATTTACTTTTTCTTTCTTTCTTTCACACTAAGACTTCTTAGTTCCTGGATCATATCGCACCCACTCACGCATTGCATTCTCAACTAATAATCACGTCGCGTTCGAGTCTAAGGCAATCTTTCTGGTAGCAAACTTATCAAATGCGGTGGTGCTATTTCTAACTTTCGGGGTCACGGATGATGATGATTGTCACGGTGAAATCTTCACTTAAGGAAGATCACTCATGACCACATACTACATCATATTGCATTTCCATCTGAAATTAGGCGTCAACGATTCTGTATGATGAAGAGAGCTCTCATGAGCCTCAAAGATAGCAACAGTCCAATACAGAAGAACACTCTAACCTGAGGATAGATTGTGGTTTGAGCAGTCTTATACAACAATCGATGATAATAACATTTAAAACAACGTACGACAAATATACAGTGTTATACGTGCTTTTCTTATCAAGTGCCTGGCCTTGGTCGGCGAGTTAAGCACATCCTTCGTATAGCTAACCTACCTGGTAGAACAAGACAGAATGTCTACTTACTGGGAATACTTTCATATTTCCATTCTTAGCCTTCCTAGATACACGACGTGAGATGCTAATCTAGGTAATGATTACGACATAATTGCAATGCGAGTGGTAGTATTTGGATTCCTCGTTGCAGCGGCCGAAGATCGCACGTCAATTTGAGGCTTACTAACTCCTGATTTGCAATCAAACATCAACACCGCCGGACGGACGAAAACCGATTACTTATGTTAGCACTCAGTGAAGGGAATAATAGCACAGCTACACTTGGGAGTATCGAGTATTTAACCATAGACAACATCCGTCCGATTTTTGAAAACAAAACAACTTCATTGCCTCTGCATGAAAACTACCATCCAGCAACGAACCTTTCTTGAGAGTACTTACCCCTGAGCCTTACCTATAAACGTTCCTACGTCAATCAATACAAATCCAAAATCATGCCTTCATACGTAATAACTGGAGTATCTCGTGGACTTGGCGTGAGTATGTACGAATGAATAATTTGATAGAAACGCTAACTTGTTAACTAGTTTGAATTCCTCCGTCAGCTATCCAAGGATCCATCAGCGGTTGTCATTGGACTTGCTCGAGACAAGGCTGCCACCGAAAAGAAAGTAGCTGCCAACATTGGACGTTCCAATATCCATATCCTTCATGGAGATATGGTGAACTATGAATCTTTGAAGGTTGTACAGCCCGTTATGTCTCTCCACGCCTCATAGTGTATTGACAACGTCCCTAGAAAGCGGCCGAGGATGTATCTAAGATCACTGGTGGAAGACTTGATTATCTCATCGCGAACGCCGCTATTATCTCTGATCTTACGGCTTTTAGCACTCTCCACGATCAGTAAGCCCCCCTTTCCTCAGTTACTTTACGCATCGCCGTATTGAACCCACAAGAACCAATAGCTGACATACCTCAATTATATAGTGTCGACGACCACGAGGCTCTAGAAGAAGACCTACTTTCGTCATATAAGACCAACGTTGTCGGGAACATCCATCTCTTCAACCTTTTTCTTCCGCTGATCCGCAAGGGTGAGGCCAAGAAGATTATCTCGATCTCAACAGGCATGGCCGACATTGACCTGGTCTCTAAGTTTGACATTGATACCAACGGGCCGTACGCAATGAGCAAGATCGCATTGAACCTGGCAGTCGCCAAGTACAGTGTAGAGTTCCGCAGTGAGGGAATCTTGTTCATGAGCATCTCGCCTGGCGTGGTAGACACGGGGAACCTTAAACCAGAGAAGCGTAAGTTTTGCCCCTGCTACCTCATTCAAACTTGAATTTCTACTATTTTCTTGTCGTCTTTGGAGTTTAGCTAATATGACTTGTGGCAAAGTATCCGAGAAGGATTTGAAGGGTCTTCACAAGATGCTGGCCTCGTTTGCACAGTACGCGCCTCACTTTAAGGGCCCCATGACGGAGGAGGAGTCCATTAGACAGGTTTTGAACGTCATCAATAACGCAAGTGTTGAGCGTGGGGATTCTGGTTCGTTCGTTTCTCACTTTGGGGACAAGCAATGGCTTTGAATATGATCGTCTGCGAGAATCCTGCATGAGCACTGGTTAGTTAAGTATTGCTAGTACACAACATAGTCCACGTCTCTGAGAACCAATCTCAACTCAATCAAATAGACTGTTCCTCAATTTGCTACATGATATTTAGGAATCCATCTTAATGCTATCTGGTTAGATAATCGTGCAGCCCCTAAGCTAGCTCCAGGATCGCTGGGCATTCTATTATCATTATTTTCACGTTAGTTTACGCAGGGCAGCTTCTAGATTCAGCGTAGGGAACCTTTCCTTGTATGTTAATAAATACAAACAATTCTCAATTGCTGTCTATCGTATGTGACATGTTGATTATTGATCAAGTTGAATCATATCCCAACATCAACTTTCTTAGAGGTCTAAGAAGGGGTCCCCCCCCTCTCGCAAAATTCTGAAGTGGTATCATGCCCTTCCAAGCCATCTCCTTCAGCCGCACATAAATACAAAGAAGCCAGTTGACTATTTCCTGATAAAATAATGATAATTAGCTTAGTCCTTTGTTATCGTAATGACCTATCCCAAGCCTCGCGGTATCAAGCCCAAATGACAAGTTTTCCTAGCCCAAAGTCATAAAGATATGTTAGGAATATCGAAATCATTTTGTTCACGCGCATATAAATAGCCAGGTAGCCATGTTGAACACACGAATATGCGTCCTAGCTTAGGCTTTACCGGCCAGCTTTTCTCTCCCGGCTTTCTCTTGATAATATATAAATTTGTTTTACTCTACACAACTCCTCAGCAGCTCAAGCAACTATGGGTCCGCCAACAGCAGACCAAAGCCGCAGTGGCTATGACACAACGCCAGTGACCAAAAGACCACCTCCAAAGAACCGAGGAATCGGGTTCCAGCGCTCCCTTGGGGAGTATTCTTTGCTTGCCGTGATGACGATTGGTGCTCTCGTAAGTCGTCATAGGTCTCATGATTTCTCATCACGTATCGTTCCTAACTGCTACTAAAGATTACCTTGATCATGTGGATTCCTATGGGCAGCGGGTAACCTAGGAAATTCGATTTTGATCTAGCTCAAGTTTCCTATTTAACTTAGACATAGCACATTGACATCTCGTGTCAGAGTTTAGGGGGTATTGTGTCGTGAGGAGATTCCTATCAAATACATCAATACCTTCTAGATTATGTTCATATAAAGGCAATAAATCCAGTTGGAAAAACAAGTTGCATGCAATATTATCAAAATAACTTCTATAATTAGGTATCTCATAATCTCGAATGGAGGCTAAAAAAGTATAATCTTTTGAACTGGTATGCCACTAAAGTCCAACCCATCATATCCTTCCTCGGGATTGGATCCCATCATGAACATTCCAAGCCGTTCGTATACATTATGATTCGAAGGCGAGGCACCAAGGAAAAGGAAGTATTGCGTGCCTGTGCCGTCCGTATTCTGATCATGCCCTAATAAGAATACAGATACCATAGTTCCATTCTCCAACTCTATAGGCCCTTGGTCGGCATTCCTATTTGACCTTCTCGCGGACCGTTTCAATAGGCCATTTGAACCTGTTAAACAAAAAGTCTCTAGCTGAATATCTGCCTCAAATGTCAAGTCTCTGCCACCGAGCAGAACATTGTAATTCGCGTAGATATTGTCAGTTGGGCCACGCAGTTCCACGTCTTGCATCAACCTCCCCTCCATTGTCAGGGACGATCCAGGTTCTACTCGGCCGAATGGATCCAAGCCCGATAATAGAATGTCTGAATTTACTAATCGTGCATCTTCATGCAAAATCGCGTCTTCCTCTGGAACATTGGGACCAGCTGTCAAGGTAATGATCGGACATTCTACGGACGCCCATGAGAAGCTCGGCGCCCTGTATTTAGACGGGATCGACGTGTCTGTGTCTTCGAAAAAAGGGTGAAAACTATGCCTCTCCCATAAAAGCTGGTAAATGAGATGATCTTTCCATAGTCCGGCGAGGTACTGCCATCCAGTCTGGTTGTGAACTAGTTGACTTATTCCAGATATTGCAGGGAACTTGTCTTCTGGGTACGTGAGTTGCCGTTGTGTGTAAATGCGCACAATTTTATCCCATTGCCTGAGTATCTCTGGTTGACTTTGCCCGGCGAGCATGATTCCTGATTGCTGGGCGTTTGGGATATGTTCGCATTCACAAGATCGGGTCGACCGGCAATGCCATTGAAGTTCATCCGTTGAATATGATATAGCTCTAGTCGGCAGTATTGATTCCTGTAACGTCCAACCTCTCGATATAGTAGGATCCGGTAGTACGGGATTACCAATCCCCGCGAATGAATCGAAATGATGGCCGTTCTTACACTCCGCTCTAGCTGCCAAGATGATGTTCGGCTCACCAGGGACACTGTATTGGAATGTTAGAGGCCGGATACAGTGGTTGAGGAAGGAAACATTTGCTGCATTAGATGAAGATGCGATAATTGTCAGATATGCTTCTTTGTATATCGAGCACATCTTAGCGGATTGTTCTTCCCAGTCCATCTTGCTATCTTGCACGATACAGAGTGCGTCAACCCAAAGGTAATTGAGTCCGAGCTTCTGAGTAATATGAGCCGCGTCTTGCACAGCTGTTGGTAGTTTTTCAAGGCTGAACCCTTGCATCAGCGACTGGATGTTTGAACTTTCAGTCTTTAAGACATTGCTTTTACCCCAGCAGTAGCTTAGAGCGACGTAGGGTTCCTGAAATTTATCAAAAGTTTCATAAAGCCTGGCTAACCCATCTCCAGATGGTCCAATATGAATTAAACGCCTGGGCGGTGACGATAAAATCTGTTTACAAGAATCATGCGTCTCGGTGCAGATCTTCAGACAAGTCTTCAGGTAGTTGAATGATTCTTTCGAATCTGGAAGCTTTATATCTGGCAAGATTGGGATATGTGCGTAGGCTGATTTAGACTGCCCCAATACTGAGTCTAAGAGCAGAGCATCAGTGCGCTATTTCTAGGAATACTGTTGCCTGGTGTATGACAGTTATCCAGGCCTTACCAGTCCGTCGATATATATCAACGGCTCCTTGAAAATTGGTCCGTCCATGGATAGTGTCAGGGTTCGATGGGAGGAAATAGATGTATGTCCTATCTACTGATAAATATAGCGACATGCTATCTTCATGACTAGTTTGGTTAGGAATAAATGCATCAATAACTCCGTCAAGAAACCTGCAGAAGTCACAGCCTGAGGATTTAGACTCCTTTATGAATTGGCATTGGCAATCGATTTGATACCCTGTCTCGAATCGGCTTATTTGGTATCCGCTTTTTTTATGTCGATGATTGAAGTCCGGCGTCAATTCCGCCTCCCTAGCGATGTCTAGGCTGAGGTTACAACACACATCGCACCAAAGTTCGGGTCTCATCGCCAACAGCGCACTCAACCTCCCAAAAGGTGAGATTAGGCATAACCGAGTAGGTACCTACCTCCTAAGTGGTATTTTGAGTTGACTTTAGCAGAAACTGGGGCGATTGGGAAGGTGTTGTCTAAGGTACCCTGACAGTGAAAGAAATATGAAAATGAGACTGTAAAAGCGCGCTTTGCGCCGTCTAGATCTGACATTAGAAAATTTATAGATTCAAGTGTCAAGTCCTTTCTTATTGCATGGCCTATGCAGATATGCAATAAACTCCGAGATATTTCATATATGTACATAATGGCTTTAACGACTCGATTATGTCATGTTCCTCATTATGTAATCATTTTTGCCCCTTTTACCCCTTATTCAGGTTTATTGAGAAACAACGACACGAGGGCACAAAACAGTACGAAAAGGCACAAAATATTTGAGATATACAAGGGAAAGTTTTATGTGATTTAATAATAAAAGATGATTTTCCATGATTTGGTTGTTGAAGAGTTAGAGCAGGGATAGAACCGAGCAATTGGAAAACTCGCCAAAATCGACAAGCGACGATGCAGACAAGGGTTCATACAAAAGGGTCTGCTCTTGTGGAGTAGGATATGTTATTTTATAGTAACCTGCCTTTGACTTTCTATCCAATGTGAGGCGGGGTTATGTACGCTGAGAGTGGTGGTCGCTTTATGAGATATCATATTTTATAAAAATGTGACCGTCTTTTGGGAATAGTTGAAGAGAGTGTATACATCAGCATGTGAAAGGGTCAGGACCTTAGGAAGTACCTATCTGTTAGTATGTATTAGGTAGTCTCCAATCAGAGATCGAATTACTTACCAGGAATGACATATGAGCTATCCTTGCTCATAGAATAAATGTTGATAAGGATACCTGGGTCGTCTTGCTTGTAGATCCCAGGCAGACTGTAGGTTGTAGGCGCCTTGGTTGCCGAGCCTCCCGAGATGTTGATCTGTGCGCATTCCATCTAGGCCTCCTATTAGCCCAGGTCACTCTTATCACTTGAGTGAAGCATCCCTGACTTACATAGAGCTGCGCTCCATTTGGGGAGCTTGCGCCGTGTAAAGCGATCATCTCGGCACGGAGGAGGTACTGGCCATCCGGCAAGCAGTTAGGGATGGTAATCGGCTGCTTGCCTTGGTTGTTGATGACATTTGATGTACCCCACACTCCGTTCGTATAGCCATCTTCTTGGATTTTGAACCTAAAGGATAGTAAGCATCCGAGTGGGAAATGTCTCAACAGACGAAGATTCCAACTTACCATCCATTGCCATATCCCGGATCAGCCGTGGCGTCGTCAACCTTCTTGAGATAAGCCAGAGTAGGGCCTAAATGACTAGCATCCATAACGTCGTCCGCCCCGGAAGTCAAGGTATGCCTCCAGATAGCATTAACCGTGGAGCCAGCCTTGACATCGATGATCTTGTCAGAGGGTGTAGTCGGGTTAGGACCGCCGTTACAAGCAACATCGTTAGTTGTCACATCAGTAATAGGACCGTCATAAGTTGGCGTTCTGATGCCGTACGAGACTGGATTCATCACGCTATCAGCGTCAAGTTGGACGAATATCGTGTGCGTGACCCCCAAGCTGGCACCGGCGATGGTTGCTGCTAACGAAGAGTATCTCATTGTGTAAACTTTGACTACGCGATGACTAAGATGACAAAGACAAGCACTCCTTCAACCTAGCGAATTCCGAAAGTGATCCAAGGCCCGGAACCCCTATATATAATTGCGACAGTCGTATCCATGCCCATTCTAACCCCATTAACCCCGGAATCCAAGACTGCATCACACGATACCAACTACCCACACCACGGCGAAGAATTTTCTTCGTAGAGCTTCATTCTCCACCAATGGCCAGCGACGCGGAGGCTATGTACGGAAGCGGAGCGGTGGAGATTCCATAATAATTCTAGTGTTTCCATATTGCGATGGGTTGGAGAGCAATGCGATGCCCCGAATGATCGGCGGAGGTTGCATATCCGGATCTATTTCGGAAGGCCGCACTTCAACGGGTCAGGGAGGAACGGCAGAATATTCCCGTCCACTCAATTCGGGTTTCGTTCCTGTGCTTGAGCACGTCACTAGATCCTTTTCGATCCTTTACAGTTGGAAATCGGGATCGGGTCCCGCATTCGAGCCTGAAGAGTAATATATTCAGCTGCTTCGAATTGTGAGCCAACGATTTAACTTCAAGTTGAAGTTAGGTTGTCAATCTGCCAGCGTCAAACTTTGCACGATCGATTATACACAACGTGATTCCCAGAGTTGAGCGTCAATTTTAAGATTTAGATACTAGGTACTAACATAGCCTGCTACAGTTATGTCCTAGTTACTTATTTAGGTGCACTCTTGATCACGAGGTCCTCAAGCTCAGCGTCGCTCAACTCCTTGACACCGACAAGGTCATTGTCAAGCTTCTGGAAAAGACCTCCGTAACCTTCACCCCAAATTGCAGCCTTAAGCGTCGGCAGGAAGACTAAGCCAAAGTTTGGCTGTTCCTTCTTGAGCTCCTCCTCGCCCTGCTTAAGTCCCTCGGCGATCGATGTGACATTCTCTTTCCACCCATCCGCGCCGACAACCTTCTGGAGGTACCCTTCCAGTTGCCTCTGGGTAAGGGCGGCGGACTGCACATAGACTCCACGGTTCTTGGTCTGCTCCGGGTTCTTCAACACACCCGCTACGGCCTTTCCAACATCCCCTAGAGTCGAAGCCGAGTACTTTCGGTCACCGCCATCGGGGAATTCGATCTCGCGGCCCTTGGTGTTGGCCAAGAATCCGACGGCAATGCCCCAGTCCAGGAAAGGTCCATTAAGCACGACGGTCCACGTCAGACTGCTTTCGGCGGCTGCTTTCCTCAGGACGCTATGGATGCCGACCTTGGTTGCGTAGCCAGGTAGCTTGGAGCTCTTCTCGTTGAGGGTATCGGCGCCGAAGTCCGACGGGATGAAGCGCTTGACTCCCGCCTTGATGGAGGCTTGGATTAGAAGGGGCTGGACGTCCAATGCCTCAGATGCGACAGTCGCAACGACAGCGTCTTGACCCTGGAGAGCATTCGCTAAGGAATCGAGTGATGTGTAGTCGACGGTCTTGACGGTGACGTTTGAGGGGAAAGTGTGAGAGCTTCCCTGGCGAGTTAAGGCAGTGACCTGGAAGCCGGCATTTAATAACTGATCCAGTACCGCTCCTCCGAGATTTCCTTTGGCCTATATAATGTTAATGATGGTGATGAAAATATGATGATCGACCCGTTCACTTACACCTGCCAAGACGACCTTGTTGATGCTAGACATATTGATTGATAAGGTAAATGTGACTTTTATGTTGATGTCTTATGAGTTATTGTTACTGATGAGATGAGAAGAGATTGTAGAATATGTCTTGGAAAAAGGAATGCTTTTATATTTCAATATTTGCTATTTTGTACCACAGTCTAGTCGAGAATGAAGTAAGCATAGCCTCCTGAGTGAATAATAGCGTCATCCCAAGCTTCAATGTCGGGATGTCTTTGTTGAAACGTTCCACAAGCCATGATTATCATATAATCTGACCGAATCATCATCCCACACCGAGTTGTTTCGTCTTAGGTACGTAGGTGTATAGTTGAAAGGAGTAGAAACGTATGGTACCTACATAGTGTATTAGACATGATGAAGTGTCAATGTATTGCATAAGGGATCGATGCCCCACCTCCCACACCCCTTACACCATCCCACATCCCACATTACTATGGTCCTATTATCCCACATATCCCACATGTAGATGACTAATTTTACTCATAACGGAGCTATCGCATTACTACTTTCAGCTCCGAGATCTCCGTCAAATCTCTCCATTTCTACGAATTAGTCTAGACTCTTCAACTCTCAACCTAGTTTCAACCTCTCAACTAAATCTATCCACATATTTCATGTGGGAGGACTTCAACATCTAATCTGACAGGTCGTTCCGCGTAATCGGATTCGTCGGCGAAGCCATACTCGGCGCCTTAGTCTACTTATCTTGAGGGACGAGTTCATCCGCTTCCGCTTTTACTTGGCTTATATAGATACAGGGGTATGAGATATAAGGGGAATGTCTCGATATGTCCTCGTTATCAAAAAGTTGGGAATGTTCGTTTCCCGGCTGTGGTAAAAAGTTCTCTAGGAAAGAACATCTAAACCGACATAACCTTGGCCATAACTCTGAACCTCAGTATAAATGCCATGTATGCGGGCGACGTTACGCACGAAGGTACCTAATGCCATCTTCTGCTCACTACCACCCCCATTTCATATCCGTAATAATACCATGTTGCTAATATATATCTCAGTGACGTATTCAAGAGACATGTGAAGCAACATGCCCCTCAGAAGTAGGTCCAAAGTACGGGTACCCTCATACCACATATCGCTTACATGTTCGATGATTGATCTTTAGATTATGCTTACCATGCGGTGAACGGAACACTCAATGTGATGGCAATTTGCCTTGCGGGGCCTGCGTTTCTAGTTGGACTAACTGTCGTTGGGCTGATTCCGATGTCAACCATGGACCTGGTAATGAGCAGGCGACCGTGACGTCGCCTGATAGCCACCCTCAAACGCCATGGTTTCCACCCAACTCGGAGGCCTGGATTCAACAATCATATATGGCAACACCTCCATACTCATCAGTCCCGAGCACCTCGGTATCAGATCACCAGATTCAGGATGCTGATGTTATGGACTCAGTTGGCTATACACCTCCTGAGTCAAATATCGATGGTGCTGGGGCAGAATTGGTATTTTATAATCCATCGAACAATCCCCAGCATTCTCCGCAGTCAATATCGCCAGTCACGTCACAACAACAAACTATCTCTGGGTCGCCCGAATCTGCCGGGGTGACAGACTTTAACTTTAATTTCGATAGGAGCTCGCCGGTAACCAAGCGGCTTGTCGAGCTGTTCTTTGCGGAATTTCATCCATACTGGGCTATTTTACATGCCCCGACCTTTGACATAGATAAGGCCCCGACTGTATTGTTGGCGTCTATGATGATGTTAGCAAGCTGGCTTGAAGGCGGGTCCGAACACCAGAAGCTTGCGCCTATAGTTTTTGATGAAGTAAACAAGATCAGAACGGTGTGAAATCCCGATTACGTTTATTATCCCTTCTTAAAATAACTAATTCCGTCAACTAGGACCTCACTCAACCCCTGTATTTATTGCAAGCTACTTTGTTATACACCGTATATGCAACGTCCAATCTAGTATGTAACCCAGACACCTCAAGCAACACATCCCATTATAAATTTGTCAATATTAATCTAATACCCTTTTGTTCAGAGTGTAGAGGGAATGATGCCGAGAGCCCTCAATCTTATCGGCTGGCTAATATCAACATGTCGGTATCTTGGCATCTTCAGCGGCCAATACTCATGTCACGAGATGGCCGACCAGGAGTGTGGCTGTCCATTTATTGCATGGAGTTCACAAGAACAATTAAATAGGTAACTCGTTATCCCTTCCTTACCATATTAGCTCCGTTGACCGAATGGCATCTATAGACTTGCGTTCGCCGTCCTCCGCGTCGACGCCTACCTCAGCATCCTTCTAGACCACCCGCCGTCAGTGCGGTACCAAGAGCTCTACATCCCGCTGCCGAAATCGCGGCAGCTCTGGGCGGCGTGCAACGAAGACGAGAGGCGCAAGCTGCAGTGGAACGAGCCGGCGGGGCGGGAGAAGGCACTATTCTCGTTCTTCATGCGGGACGCGCTGGACCCGACGCGGGTGGGGAGCATGCCGTACTGCCTGACGGACGTGGACTACCACCTCAGCACGTGCGCGACGCAGACGCACATCTGGGAGGCGGCGCGACAGGCGCACAGCAGCATGTCCGACGAGATCGTCGAGGAGACCGACCCGCACACCTTCGTCAAGATGGCGCATCCGCACCTGGACCTCTGGCGCGACAAGCGCAGGGGCGACTGCGACGTCCTCGCCAGGTACTTCGCGGGCGAGCCGCTCGGCGAAGAGCACCTGCTGAGCCCCTTCACCTTCACGCTGATGTACATGTCCAACCTCAAGCTCCACGCGCCCCTCAACGCCATGCGCGCCCGGGGCTACTACCACAAGTCGCGCCCGGGCGCGGACATCCCGACCCGGAAGCCGCGCGCGCACCTGCACAGCTGGGTCTCGTCGGGGTGTCCGCGGTCGGGGCTGTGGTACGCGTCGCAGGTGTGCCGGATCTTCGCGATCGAGTCCGGGCGCTCCGGCGGCAGCCGCTCGCGCGCGCGCCAGAAGCTGAACCCGCTGCTCATGTCCGGCGTGCTCATGAGCGCGATCATGACGTGCTCGTACATGCGCCACACGCGCATGTGCGGGTACTGCCGGTCCGTGGACCCCAACGGCCCCGTCCCCGCGCCCACGAGCCCCGTCCCCGAGGAGGACGCCGTCGACCTCTTCAGCCTGAGCGACCACGACCCCGTCCTCCTCAACTGGCGCGCGACCGGCGCGGGCGTGCCCTACTGGGGCACCGGCGACAACTGCATCCCCGTGTGCGCGTGCCGGATGCGGGATATCGCCGCGTGGTTCCGCGAGGCGTTCGAGGAGGACGAGGACGCTCAGATGGAATTTGTGGTTTTTCTGGCGGAGTTGAGTAGGGAGACGTAGAAGGGGCGCATGTTCATTTCTTTTGGAGACTTTGTGGTTGGGTTTTGATCCGTTGTCTTTATTCTATTTTACTGTTATATATACTTGGCCTCGGTGTAAACGAGTAAGATGTCGGTTACTATCGAGGGAAGACATACAGGTCGTTGGGATATTGTACCTGGGTAGTTACCCCTGGGATATACATATTTATCGTCAAGGCGCCCTGTTATAGGTATAATGTCAAGGGGCAGGACGGCCAAGTTCTTCCAAATCAGTCATATACAGATAGCATCAATGCCGAAACACTGTAATTCGAATAACGATGCCCACTGCGTAAGGAGGATGGAAATAGGCAAGCACTAACGCGATTCGTCTGTAAATAGTCGACTTGATCCGTCTGGAGCGAAATGAGTCTATCACCCATCCATTAGAACGAGGTGAATATTTCTAATGCCACCTGCATAAGGGAGCTAGATAGGGATCAGCCGAGGGATTCTCACACATCAAATATTGAAGAGAAGTCATAACATGAGAATTTCAACGTCTATTTTTTCGGAGCCTCTCTAAAGACCCCTTCACCGCCACCCCGCGTATCTAAACCTGAATACAGCGCTGCAGCATTGTGACATGGCATTTGAACATCTTCCGCTGTGCCAAGCTGCATTGCTTATCGCTCTGCCTCACAAAGGCGGCAGCATCGCATCCACACCCCCGGGCATCAAATGAAGCCGCAAGTCTTTTTCATTCCCCTAACGCCAGTTACCAGCCGTGATACCAGTACCCCTAGTCCAAGGACCCCGCCGCCGGACATCCCGCATCGGACTACCCAGAACCAGGCCTGAAATATCTGAGCTGGCTAATGAACTACCTACCAGCTGGGCTGCGATCAATGGCCCTCCTTTTCTAATGTCTCCAACTCTTTGACAACTGAAGACTTTGTGGCGATCTTCTTCATCTGCGTGTCTTCCAGCTTCTCGCCACCGGCATGCCGCATCTCGAGGTCTTCGATTGCGCGGATCTTTTTCTGTAAGCTGCGCAGTTTCTTCGACGCGGGATTCTGGCTACCGGGTGAGATCAAAGAATCTGGTGCGGGTGGGTGAGAAGTTAGAATCTGTGGTGCGAAAGGCGTTGCCTGTGCGTTCTGACCGTTCCGTTGGGTGTTGCTGCGATTGCGTCCCTGGTTGTTACCCTGGAAGTTATTTCGCGAGCGACTGCGATCATGCCTCTGTTGGTTGTTATACTGCTGCCCGCGACGCTCAGGACTACGTCCCTCATTTCCAGAGTTCAGACGATGATCCTGGATCGGAGGAGCCAAGCCACCCACAGCCACCTTCTCTCCATCCTTGTTCTCGGCTTCCTTGGCCTTTTTGTTGTTCCTCTTCTTCTTGTTCTTTAGGGCCGACTTTGAAAGATTCTCCTCGCCATTAGCACCGGGCACCTCCGATGGAGGGGCGCCAGGGACGGTACGCGAGCCTGCTTCGAGAAATTCGGCACCAGGCACTTGACGACGCTGTCTTCCAAAGCCATTCGGACCAATGTTCTGGGAGCCATTGGTCATCACATGGGCGGCACCTCCTTCGTCCTCGCGTCTGAAATGAAGCGGTGTAGACATGCCTCGGGCACCCGGAGGCCGATAAGCACCGACAGGTTTCGACGGCGTCTTAACCGTCCCCAGATAAGCGAGCGCGGAAGAATGCGGAGTAGGGATAGGATGTAGAGGATCGCCGCAAGGTAGATTCTCCGGGAGAACCGGTCTCCAAGCCACATTATAGAGCTCTACCATATCTTCATGGTACATTATGCCTCCTCCAACGTGCCAAAGCTTCACGCCGTTGTCAACGCGCAGGCGAGGGGACGTGGTGGCAGTCATGATGTATCGGCTATCAGGGCTCCACTGGCACACACTAGGGTTGCCACTCTCGATGGTGCAAACCTTACGATAGTCCTTCTCGAGGTCATAAACGTCGATTTGTCCAGCCAGATTGCCAAACCCTGCAACTAACGTGTATCGGCCTGTTGGGGAGAAGATAATGGTGTTCCTCGGCGCGATGGGGAAAGAATGAGTAGCGACCGCACGATGATTGAAGATGGTGGTCTTCGCAGGCATATAACCGTAGATTACACCAAACTCCTTGCCGTTGGGAGACCAGGAGACGTCGTGAATCGGCCCATCCTTATCCAGTGTGATGCGAGCATCGAGAGAGCCGTTAGCGCTGAGTAGATAGAGCGTAGTTTCGCCATAATAACTCTTATTCGACTTATCGACATCTGTTTGTGCCAGCACAATCAGGCTCGTTCCCAGGCTATTCCACTTGAGCTGAACCTTATCACCCTTAAAGAAAGTCTTCTGAGAAATCGGGGTTGTGAATTGAGGAACGTTGAAAACCTTGACGGCAGCAGGTTGCCCCTACAATAAAGATTGTCAACTCTTGATATTAATTATAGACAGGAAGAATGGGTAGACTAACCTTCCTCTCTGGGATGAAGACAGCAACATCGTGACCTTGACCAGGTGCGACGGCAAAGTCTGTGACACCTTCGGCTCGAAGCTTGTTCCAAACTGTACTAAAGTCGTTGCTGTTGTAGAATTGGACCTCATTGGTAACGATACGAGCACATAACTTCTCATCAGATGTGTATTGAAGATTCCAACCCGTCTGGGACTTTTGGACAAACTGTCCAATGTATTGCTTGTCAGCTCCTTCGGGGACGTCTTCGACCGTTCGCCAGATCTTCAAGTTCTTTGTCGCATCACCAGCCTCGTCCTTGGCAGGGCGTTCCCAAGTGCTGAAAAAAGAACCGCGGGGAGAGAAGGCAACTTCGAAAACGTTGGGGATAGCGATGTTAGTCAAAACATAGCCGACAGAGGCATCGACGATGCAGACACGTTCGTTAGAGGCCCAGGCGAGATATCGGCCGCAAGGCGAGTAGACAAAACACCTCAAATTCCCTTCGGGTTGAACGAATCCTGGAAGAGGCTCGTAGACAGGGTCAGCATCGGTGACACCGATAACCTTCTGGGTTCGGTAAGCAAACTGCAAAGGACTCGCCATGACTAGTCAAAGTCACAGAATGTGATTGCAAGATTGATTGTTGAAGTATTATTCTCGTGATTTAGTACGAAAAAGTTCTCTTTGCTCGAAGCTTGGTGATTGCGGTGGGTTTGCGAGGTAACCGAGTAAAATTTATCAAAAATTTTGCTTAGTTGACCTTGTCGGAGCTCGAGGGCGACAGGTGTTCTTAGTTTTTGTTGTATCGCTTAAGAATATCAAGTAGACACTTAAGAATATTAAGTAGAGTAGTATCTCGGTAAGACTTTTGTATTCAATAGGTCGTCTATCTGCACGGTGGAATGGCAGGTAGCAGAGCCTGGTAATAAAAGTCGCGATGGGCTTAACGCACGAGGCTACTGTTACTACGGCGCGATGGTTTTGATTCTGGTGGTCGCTGGTTTTTGTAGATTTGTAGATGGACTACTTGTGTTGGCCGGACCAGAAGAATGATGAACTCGGATACGATACACACGCGGGGGCGGAGAACCAAATCGAATTGGAAATAAACGGCACGAAGAATAAGAAGGGAATTCGGCAGGTCACCCAGAGGTAGAATATTGACGAAAGGCGGTGGGTGGACGTGACCGTGACGGAACGGGAGCTTGAGAAGTGGGCTGAAGAGAAAGAAGGGGACAAGGTCAGAAGGTGAAAGAAAAAAAAATCAAGAAGCGAGTCATGCTGATGATTTGTTTTCTTAGGTACATAGTACATACTAACATTTTTTTTGAGAACCCTGGAACCTTGGATTTTTTTTGGCTATCAGGTACCGACCCGAGCCATCAGCCACAACCTTACGCAGTTGCAACAACAACAACGACACAGCCTTAGCGTCTACCGGTACTTTAAAAATACACCTTGTGTCCATAGTAATACTAAGTACCTCGAAAGCCGCCAAAAGGCTAGACCCCAACTGCCCAATAACTGTAAATGTGCCTAACCCCTGCAACACGAATTGACGACAACTACCTTGAACTTTCCCCAAACTTTTATTTTCGATGCGCATTGAGGCTTAAGCATTGACCTAAATACCTGGGTATGTACTTTTAATATAATTTTCATCTAACTGAACCAATATCTATCTATCAGAGTGTACGAATGTACAAAGTATCATCGTAGACACTCCAATGTTTCTCAACTTGAAACATGTTTAAGCAGGTTGGGGGCAAATACTTGAGGCCTCCGTTAAAGATAGCGATATATGTAGGATACTACCGAAGTATTATGTACCTAAGTATATAAAGAATATATGAATAGCATCGATGTTAGGGTAATTATGCTTCAGAATTCAAAAATAACCCTAGATACAAAGTACGATGTATCTATCTTACCGAAATATCTAGCTATTTCATTGAATCCATCCAATTGGAATGAAAAATAGACATTTGAAGTAGGTAATACATTTGTTCGGTGGAGTCCGCAGGTCCAGAGGTCTGGCCAGGCGGGCCAGGGTGCTGTGGCTCAAACTTGAAAGTTGGAAGCAGTTTAGCGTGATATTTTAGCTAGATGGGGCATAATCCACCATAGAAGCATATTTACCTAAGTAAGAAGTATATGCTTATACAATGTATTAAAAACATCAATAAATCTGACTGTATCGAATCAAAACTTCCCTCTTATTCAGCGGTATTCTATTTCGTCCACACGATTGACGACTGATGAACCTAACACAATACAACTCGAAACGAAACGAGACAAACACACTTGACAAAATCTATGGATTACCTTATGTGTTTGTTCATTCGTTTCAAATAACACCATTAACAGGTGACCCAGAGGTGATGTGGCAGCATGAAAGTCTCAGGACAACGCATAATCTTCATCTTACCCAGAGAACAACACCACGACAGTTGCGACATCTAGAGCTTTTCATGGAGGCCATGGGATCTCGCCATGAACATCCATCGGTTACCTAATGCAGCGTTACATCGGCAACTACCGATGTCAGCTTGCAGTCGACGCATTTCTTGAGTCCTCTGCTAAAGGGGGAGGACAGCTACACAATAATAACACAAAAATATGCTTATCCTTCAGGCGATTATAACTGAATAATAAAAAAAGACTATCACTCGAAGTGATCATTACTAAATATATATAGCACCGACACATCCTCCATCATATCAGACAATAAATAATTGGAAATATGCAGCTCCCGGTGCTTCACATGACACCCTAGCCCAACAGTTCCGTCCATACGAGATACAAGTTTCCCAGATTTGATTTCTCGTATGGCCTGATCTTCTTTCCGTCTTCCTCCATCTCGAATATCCACGTAGGAAATGCCCCTAGGGTAGAACTTCTAAAGGGTTTCGGAGGGTTAGACCATACATGATGAAGCTGCGGCGCTCCACAGGTAATCTGTATTGCTCGATACCCCTTGGATTTCATCTCGAGCATGATAAATCTCGCTAGCGCCTTCATGAGTCCTTGACCATGATAACCGCTCCTGGTCCCCGTGCCAACGCGTTCGATAACCTGCCCCGCCCCTGTGGGCTCCCACGATCCTTTCGGCCGTGGGTCGTGAGTCTCAAAGTACTTTCCCATAGGCACATTTAGAGGCAGAGCCTTGTTAGCAGCTTCCCATTCCTTCTGGTCACCAGGGAGAAATTTATCAAACGATAAGCCGAACCCTACGAGCGGAAAATCCAAAGCGTCAAGCAGGTTCTGCCGCCCACCAACCTCAATATCGGTATTACTGAGGTCAAAGTCATCCCAGTAACACGCGCCGCCCTGGGCGGCAGACTCAGGTCTCTTAAAGACGAACTCCTTATCCCAAATGCAGTATGAGAGGCCATTCTTAGCTGCCATCTCTGGAAGCTCGTAGAAAGGTTTGCAGGCATGATGCGCTTTCAACGCCTCGATCGTTTGGCGACCTTCGTATACGGCACTCCAGATTTGCGACTCGAAGAAGTGAGAGAAATAAGACAAAGCCGAGATCCACCCGGCGAGGTCGGGCGTTACCTGGCGAATTTCATACCTCGGGGGGAGCTCGACACCGTGGGTGTCTCGTATCGGAGCGCCTGGTGCCATCATCGTCTACTGCTAGGATCACAATTCATCGAGGATATCTCTTTCTTTTAAAATCGCGAAGTAGTTCACAACTCAAAGTAATCTACTTCACTCCAAACGCCAGATATCATTAGAGGACATCTCTTGTCAGCACTAATTGTTCTTTATCGTACACCGCCTTGGGATTTATCATATGGAATCATCAAGCAGGTATATAATAATCCGCCGCATGAGTGTGATGTGCGGGACATAGAAGCACGCATCCCAAATGCAGCAAGGAGCTCGCTGTACATAGTCAGGGGGTGTTTGACCAATTACAGGTTTCGATTTGACCAACTAGGTCACATCACTCACCACGCCTTTAAACATTTTAGGAAGCTGACTTCATTAGGATGACTTGGCAGTCTGCTATCATGACTTGTGACAGGCTTGCTATTACCACAAACGCTATTCACGACAACAAACAATGTCCACCTGATTATATATCACCGATTATATTCACACTATGTGCTACTATAGATGCTCTATCCAAGGCAGGACGCCGTGGTTGGCGCAGAAACCGCTCGAAATGGACATTGGGCAACGGTTGGCCTTACTAGATAGAGTATTGCAATCGTGGTTGTGTAACAGACATGTCCTGCAGAGAGTCTTACTACTTGACTTTCCGTTCATTAACTCTACCAAATTGTGCGTAGGTATGGTCCCGACTTATTACCTACAAGGCGTCCACAGGTTTCACCAGCCTGCAACTCCAGCATCAAGCAATAGAGTATCGACAATATCCTCACCAGAGAGTAAGGTCACACTTACGGCACCAGTAGGTTTCTCGATCGTAGTAGATCCAAACCAATATCCTATGTCGTTCAATGGACTTTCGCCTTCCTCGAGTTGCACGTCGGTTCGGACGATCTTAGGCGCAAGCGTAAGCGGCTGCGTAATCGGAGTCGCAACCCTGACCGACACTTGTGACAGGTCGAAACCGGGTTGATAAGTCCTCGCCGCGACCGTAATAGACACTGTGGCATCCTCAACACGAGTCAAGCTTGGAATGATGAAGGCTTTATCCTGAATCTGGAAGAGTTGGGTTTCAATGCCTGTCGTTGTTACAGTAAACCATGACGCGCCCGATAGTTTGGCACTTGATATCGAAAACGGCGAGTATTGGGCTGTAGCGTTGGTTTGACTATCGGTCAGTCTGAACGCAGAGATGCCCAATTCTTCTTCGGGGACCAAGTCCTCCGTATAACCATTCGAGAAGGTGATCGAAACTGGCCCGTCCGAGACTTCCCCGGTGTACAGCACCTAACTGCTTTTCAGCTGTATGTCATCGCAAATTTCGCATGTTAGACCGCATCACATACCCTAATTTTCCCGGACAGGACCAGCTGTTCATCGCTTGTAACATCCCAGGTCACATTGATCAGTTTGATGAGCGCCGGCTCGATCGCGGGCTGGAGTTGTACGGTCGCGGGAACGGTGTTGAGCATGCGTCCCAGTAACTCAACACAAGTGTCTTGGAACCCGTCTCCCTGTGCATACAACTCTAGCATGGTATTGTTGTCATCACTTTCATACAACCGAAGGTCTGATCTGCTAGTCTCGTTAAAACTGGTGACAAGCGGCCCGCCTCTTTGCCCTGTGCTGTCGATGTACTCATGCACTACGGCCGAGTCGAATATCGCACGGGTACTGTCGAGGTTTACTGCACCATTGGTGTTGTTTGGAGTTATGGCCGACTGTTCGACTACCGTTGGAAAACCACCAGCGTGCACCTATGTGGTCCCGGTTAATACGAATCCGTAATTCTATGGGATCCATTAAAGCTAACGGACGTAAACGGCAACGGTCAAGTATTAAAGTATAGAAATTCTAGAACAAGAAGGCGCATCTCCGGAGGGACTCCCACGTACTGATCCTATTGTATGACCACACGCGGTCAAGGCAATAGCGTCTGACTGATTGAAGCCAGCTTTTTCGAACTGAGCAACGGTGTCTTCCAGACTCGTACTCGGCTCCGGAACCCCGGTCTTGGGGTCGGCCGCCGTCGCGTCTACTCTGCCGGGCTGGTACGGTATGTATTTTCCTCCACAGAGATGCACCGACATCACGGTCCCAATGGCCAGTAAGTCGGCCACTTACAGAAAGTTTTACTTAGCATAAAATGCTCAAACTCTACAAGTATTGCGTTGGGACAATATAATCAGCTTACTAGAAACGAATTCATTGACAAAAGGCCGCCAGAACGTAAAACTGTCGTTGAACGCGCTGCCCGTGTTCTCCTCGCGCGCCGTCTCGAACCCGATGCTGGCATCTATCCCGCCAGTCCCGGCCGCAACGTCGGCGGTGGCGAAATCGTGGAAGGCGACGCGCATCCACTGCGCGGCCGTCGTCCTGCGAGAGTTGATCGCGGGAAGGCCCACCTCCGTCACGTAGTTGTCGCAGGGCGTGATGGCCGCCGAGAAGTTGGAGGCGTACGCGCCCCAGTTGTCCACGAGAATATGCTCCAGGGCCGAAAATACGGGACTCGGGTAGTAGAACATGGCGGCGGCTGGCTTCGCGAATGCAGCGAATATAGCTACGGAGAGACTGAGGACGCCCATCTTGTCGATTCGACACCTGCTTGGACCGACGGTTTTGAGAGGCAATAATCGCGGCTCCCTAATACTTACATGTATAGATCAAAGAAAATGAGACAGAACCCTCCAGGGAAGTCATTTCATAAGAGACGGGGGAGGATACCGTGATAATTGATTATAACCCGGCATTTTTATTGCACCGCATACAACGTAGCAATTTACTGCCCGGCCGATTCAGCCAACTCCGAACCCGGAAAATCAGGTTAATCCCCATTCTATGAACTTGCTGCGGTCTTATCGACACGGGTTGCAATCAGGAAGGCTCTTACTGGACTGCTGCGTGGGCGTGGTGGTCAGCGATCCCGTGCCATCACAGGGTGCTGGGGCGAGAAGCGATGTCACCTTGGAGCGCGGGGAGCAGGGCATCGAATATGCTTTGCCTGCCGCTGATACCCCCGGTTCGCCGCGTGACTGTGTATTGACGGAGTTTGTGAGATTGTTGGAGGGATGGCGAGATAACCTCAACCTCCTTGCTCCGAGAGATTAAGGTGGGATTTGGTGGGATTATCGATGCGCGAGTACGTTGACCTATGTTTTTATATTTCTAGCAAATTTGGCTAGCATCGCGAAGTGCGAAATAAAAGTATGAATAATCTCCTATAAAAACCAGAGTTCTGGAGGGTCGTTAATGTGTCTTCATTATCCTCTCGCGACTCGCTAGGAGCTTCGCCAACCAAAGGTTTCTCAGCCCTCAGGACGTCTAAAATTCTCCCCTGAATAGTAGGTAGGTAAGCCCGTCCTTACACTCAAAGCCAAATATATATGCCACATGGAATGCTCCATGTGGCATGACATAGTCAAATTGGAAAGGGTCCCAATATAGTGTATTGCCACCGTGTGAGAAGAACAAACAGCAATCTAAAAAGAAACACCACTATTCCAGGTCAATCAGGGGCAAAGTTCTTAGTTCTCGCAGACCAGCACAACCTTAGCAAAGCTGTATTACAGTATCAAAAATAGAGCATGATTGAGTTGGCTACTCTTCATGTCGTCGAAATGTTGAAATGCATCCCAGCTGAGCGAAACATGCAAGTCTCTGAAGATATGTAGCCGGTATTAAGGGATTTATCCGGCGATGTTTAGTTGGCGGCACATTTGATATGAGAAATACATGGGAGGCATGTATTTTCTATCTACCGGTTATTCTCCAATCCACTCACATTCTCTTGCCTACTCTCAGTTACAATTATCCGTCTACAGCCTAGTATGTGCCGACATACCCATTATTGTGTGCTTGATGCTTGTTGGCGAACATTCATCGTCATCACCAGATGAGCCCGACCTTCTACTCTTAACGGCCATAACATCGCATGTCTCTCTGCGGCTATAGCATGTGAGACGACTTTCGAAGCCGTTAAAACTCCAAAGACACCGCCATGAAGACGACTTCGATCTTAGGGTCTCTAGCTGCGGCTAGCATCGCGCTCGCCCAATCCGCCCCTGACACAATCCCGACCATCCTCGGCATCCGCGGAGCCAACTCAGCCGGCTGCTTCTCGGCCACGAGCATGAACCTAGCGCTAAGCGCCAACAATTTGAAGCTCGACTTCGCCGACATGCGAGCCAGCGTGGCCCCGACCGACATATACGACTCGGAAGCCGCGATCTGCGTCATGTCGATCGAAATCGGCGCTTTCCCGCAGGGATGGCGTTTTGCTCTGTCGGATATCACGTACTCGGGACATGCGAAGCTGAGCGGAGGGGCGCGATTGAAGAGCTTTGCGGCCAACGCGTACTTCCAGTGGGAGCACCTGAAGAACAATGATCCGATTAACGACCCTACAATCAAGAATGCTTCTGGTTCATACCTGGTAAGCCATGAATGTGAAGCGATACTGGAGTATTGATTCCATTTTTAACTTTTTCCGATGTCTAGATAGATGTCCCTGAGAAGCGCGTTGACTTCGGTGCAGGGGGAATCTACGACCAAGATTTTCTAGTTAACATTCAGAACGGCAATCCGGCTTGGTCGCCTTGCTTTACCGGGCAGGAATACTCCTACGACGATAAGATGCAAGTCCAATTCCAGTTCCAAGCCTACTTAACTAAAGAGGGCTTTTCGAGGACCGGCAACGGTGTCCTTGGTCGTGCCACCGGACCAGCCCTGACAGCAGACTTCAAGGTTGTTTGGGAGAAATGTGATACATCGCAAAGAAATTCTTGGGGCCAATTCCGGCTCGGTGACTACGAGTCTTGCCAACGTTTGGGCCAACCAGGTAACACTGGAGGGCAGCCGACTGTCGTGTGGTGATGAGCTACGGTCGTTCCGGTATGCCTAACTGTATGGCGTTACTGGGAGTTGGATTATAGAAATCCGATCATAGATGTATATGAAACACAATTATAGACAATTAATTGGTTTTGCCCAAATACATGAATTTGGAATAATCATATGAGAATTACACGGAAATTCTAAAAACATCTCTCAAAAATACATGTACATCCAGAAAAACTCTTATATGACGGTTGCCCACTCAGGATAGACCTCTTGCTCCCTTGGTACTGACGCTCTATTACGATCATTGATATGTTCCTGCAGAGGAAGATCCTGATGTTGGCTCCGCACGCCCATATCCACTCCCCTCTTATGTATGTATCGCGCAAAGCCTAACGTCTCCTTCTTCCACTTCTCCCTGGAAATTCTGCCGGCGATGTAGTCAGCGTAAGTCATCGCATCGAACGCGGCCTGTGAGGTAGAAGCAACGGTGTGAGGTCGGAACCCTGCAAGAGCGTCTCCTATCAACACGACTTTGCCGTTCAGAAATTCGTTCTGTGGGGTCAGCACGTCGGTAACGGCTTGCACGAACGGCCTCTTGGTCCCACAGACTATCTCCGCGAATTGAGGCGGAAGTCGCTCCCGCGCAAGCTTCCTTTGCTTCTCCCAGGCCTCTTCATTTGTCGTCCCCGGCGGTATAGTGATCTGCCGGCGCCTCCCGTCCTTATCCGTCATGATCTCCTCCAACTCGGCTGAGCCCTCGGGGAAGTTGGTGTAGTAAACGAAGTTGATGAGACGATGGCCTGGCTCGACCGTCCCGTCTTTACCGGGGATCAGGTATGCGAGGATCTGGACTCCGGGGCAGTGAAAGAAGGTAAATCGGTTGGAGAAGGCCTCCCTGGCGGACTTGCTGGCCTCGCTCTCAATTAAAGTCCCACGGAGAGCGCAATACCCGGCATATTTCCTCTCGACGTTGGGTTCTAGAATCTTGCGTATTGTTGAGCTAGGCCCATCGGCTCCAATGAGAATGTCACCATAGGTGCTCCCTTCTTCCCCTTTACTTGTCTTCCAATACACACGTACACCGTCGCCTTCCTCTTCGAAGCTCGTGACCTGCCGATCATGTAGATGCGTCGCTTTTCCATGCTTCGGGGCCGGGTCAGGCACTTTACAGTATGTGCTTTCGATACCGTCATAGTTAGCGCGCATAAGGTAATATGTTAAGTCCCACGAGGTCATATTCTGCTCCATCTCCTCCTTGTGCACTATATTGCCATCTTTGTCGAGGTACTGCCTTCGCACCGAGTTCACAGCGATTGGCCGGTCGCATCGGTTGTATCGCTTGAAAAGCTCAAGAGTGTCGCCCCCTGCGACAATTCCAGCCCCTTGGTCCTGCAATAAAGGGGCAGGGTTTCGCTCCAGTATCGTGGTGTCATGACCAAGCGCCTTCAACGCAAGACCGGTTGCGAGACCGCCCAGCGAACCGCCAACCTGATCGACTTAATTAGCGTTGAATTTTACTCGATTTCCATGATGGCACATACTATCACGAAGTGTAATTTCCTTAACCCCTGGCTTTCCGCCGGCGATTGAGCTGAAGGGACAGCCATGATCTCGTTCAAATCCGACGACTGGACACGCAATAAATTACTCACGGCGGACAAAGTTACCTAAATATTCGGCGATAACTGATGAACGTATGTCTTACAAATTAGCCGGGAGGGGTCCTCCCGGAACGTACCAGACTTTACGTCACATTGAAGTACCTGTCGGCCTCGAGCGGCAGATGCCTACTCAATTACTCATATACAGTAGATTTGATAAGATACAGTAAGTGTGAAGAAAATTGTATATGAAGGACACTCCAAATCTTACATTGTATTACTGAGCGATTTGATGAATGAATGAAGATAATCTAGAAACGTTGACCTTTTTTTAATAAAAATGTCTTGTAATTTGTAATTGCCTTTACTACATCTATCTTTAAGAGTCTACCACGTAGAATTGTGAACTCAACATTGAGTATTCTAATATCTAGGCTCATCCTATGTTGTTGAAAACAGTAACTGTTGGTGGTTGTCATTATGTTATGGCCCAACACGACCCTCTCTCTCCATTTCAACTCACTGTATGCGCTCCTGCCAGCCGAGAAAAGGGTCATTGACTTGCTTCCGTTCCTGCCATCCCCGGGATAGCGACCCACTATATCGGTTTCCTTATAGTTACATGACACAATTAGGCATTTTCAACGTTGACATTGTTACAGATGTCTCCAAACACATCCATCATGTGATCGAAGCCACTCCTAACCTCCTCAACCCTCGCCGCCATGTCAACACCTAATGGAAGCATCATCTCTTCTTCCTTCCCCTTACCTATACCCTCCCCTACTACTACATAATATATCGCTTGAGTTGCCTTAATGTGGTCACCAGGGACTTTGAAATTGCCTGAACCCATGATTTCGTACAGTTTACCCGTAAAGGTCCCATTGTAGTCGGGGTCTAGAGGTTTCAATTTCGGTTCGACCTTACCAACCATAGGTGTATTAAAAGTACCAAGGTAGACCAATAGGACGCGAACGTTAAACTCCTTCATCTCCTGGTGGAACGTTTTTGTCAGACCTTGAGGATGTTAGTTTGAGACCAGGCCGATTGCAATGTACCACTTACCATCTAGTGCGGATTTGCTGGCGCCGTAAAGACCTAGAGAACGACGGGCTTCCATCCCAGAACCGCTACTAAAGTTGACGATCATACCCGAGCGTCTCTTACGCATATGAGGCGCAGCCGCACGCATCAAGCGGTAAGGGCCGAAAAAGTTAGTCTCGAAAATACGGTGCGCTTCTTCGTCGCTGAAAGACTCGACAGGACCTGTCATACCGAAGCCTGCAACGTTGACTAGGACGTCAATCGCCGTCCCCCGCGCTTCGAAATCTTCAATGACTTGGCCGCAGTTGGATTCATCCTGGTCTAGTCGAGCCCATTCCCCTCCTTTTGAAGTAATTTCTTCGACGAGTTCCGGCGTACGACCAGGGTTACGAGACGTCGCGATGACATGGTGTCCATTCGCCTGGACGAGACGCGCCATAGCGAGGCCGAAGCCAGATGAACAACCTGTGATTAGCCATATCAACTTCTTGGAAGTAGTCTCAGAAGCCATAGTCCTATGTATTGATGATGGATGAGCAGTGGCGAAGGAGAAAAGGGGCGCGATAAAGGGAGAACACGAGGGATACTTTGGAGGAAATAGAGTATTACATCCCATAGATGACTTAAATATCAACGCATGACCACCATGACATCAGCACGTTTTCAAAACCTACCTATATATTATGTGTTAATTTCGATCATAACGGACTTTAGTATATTATCTCCATGGCCCAAGTTCTAATTGGTTGAACGACACTGTTATGTACTAATCTGAGAACTTGAATAATGTCTCCAGATTGGGTTAACTTACTGCGTTTAACAATGATGCCCATGACCATTGGCTATCATCATGCCTATACGATAGGATTTGTATTCGTATCTGAGGGATCGACCTATCGAAACACCTCAATGTAGAGTGACCGCTTCAGTGGGATGATTTATGCTGGATTCAAGTTTGCTACTTCAATTTATGATGTGCCAATCAATCAGTCTCTCTAGATCAACAAGCTGTCATTAGCCTGGTTTGATGATTGTTTTACTTTTGTTCCTTTAGTGAGAAATATAATTCAAATACGTTCTATACCTGGTACTATTGTCACTCTTCCGTCCACTTCGAACCATCATACATACCGTAAACAAATTCTCAATAGAAGGGGAAATGAGTAAAGAGCCCATCCTAAAATGCAATCCTAATACAATTACAAGACAATATTTATCTCATCTTAAATTGGTGTTTGTGCTTGTAATGACTTGTTTGTAAAATCAGCCAGAACCGACGATTTCGTGGGTTATTTACTCTAAAAGGTTGTTGTGTTATATAATGACAATCTTCCCATCTTAACTAAAAGGTTTGATGAGATGCTTCAACAAGCAGGATGTCTTTAAATAAATTTAGAAGAACCCCTAATAAGGATATTTAGAGTCCTCTTACCGTCCTAAAAAGTTGGCTATTTTGCCGGCTTACTAGCCATAAAGCTCAGCCAATAAATTTCTATGAGAAGAACAAGTTGATAAGGATTGAGCTAATGAGCGACCCGGAATGGTACCTCATCTTATTACATTTGTACTCATTGAAAATTGTCTTAATGTTAATATAAAGAATGCCGATGTATATACACCTAGTTATGCTGAACATCATGGATTCGCTACAGTTGTCCATCTTGTTAAAGAGCATCACGAAGGCGACCTTGGTGACGAGATCATTTTTCCGAGTCTGAAATATAGCTTTTGGTGCACTCTACATTATATAGCAGAGCATTTATCAGGAAAGTAACTTTGATAAGTATTTAAGGAGCGGCACACCGAGCTTCAAACATCAAGATCACTTAGTTCCGTTATAATATCACCTTTTTATGACTCTTTATATACGAATACGATTCTAATGGTATCCAATGGCACATGAACGCCCATAAAAGTATTCAGAGACATCAAATTACCTAGGGTGATACTAGGCTAGCCTGTATCATCGTGCTGTTTATAGTGCAGTATTGTTTCTAATCGAATTTTTACTCTCTTTAACCGTTACATGTATTTATATGACATGTCTTATCAATTAATACTATCAATTCAATCAAGAAAGGCTTAACAAATGTCTAGGTATCTACTTTCCTGAGGCACCTAGTTAATGGTCATTGGTATTATTTTGCCAACCCCCTTTTCCCAAGGGTCGGCACCTTACTTGGATATGGGTCATCTGATCACATAACACTTTTAAATATTATTTCACACTCTTAAACATTATTCCACACTTTGTCCGATATTGACTCTTATTTGGCGAGTTGTGCTCATTAACTAATAATTTGTTGATGTCTAGGGCGTTATTCTTTATCTGTATATCTGCACTGGGTGAGGTCCGGTTTTTACCTTACAAGGCATCTCCCCCCCTTTTCTGAATTATGAAAACTTGAAAACTACAGCACTGTATGAAGACATCTCCTGCCTTTCATTGGCCGCTATGGCTAATCCATCCGATCACGTAGTTTGCCCAGGTTTGCTGTTCCACTCGTTCTTGCCAATTTTTGACCGCTGATAGATACCTAGGTACACGTTCGTTATCCACAGTCACGATCGTACCTGCCAACTCTAGCTTCACATCGAGAAGAGCTTGGGCCATGTAGCTCCAAGTATCTCAATACTGTTTAATATATAAACCTGATCAAATTCCTTCCTCCATTTCGTTTTGTTTCTTTCATTCATTCATACATCTCTTACAAGTTCTCAAGTTCACATCCATACTTCGAACTAGTCAGCTTGTTCACACATCACGATAGGTTTCATACATCCACCAACAACTTACACGACAACAATATAAACTAGACTACATCATTCTACAATAATAATACGGTAAGATAACTCCTAATATATATACACGCAAATACTTTTAGCTAATATCATCACGCTTTCAGTCGTCGCGTCACTTTCCCAGTCTTCACGTCATTCATCTCGTCACAATGTCTAAACACACCGTCGCTTCCGTCCGAGATGTTCTGCCTCTACCATCGCGCACTACTTTCGGGGGACAAAGGATCCCAGATGACGTCCTTTACTACATAGCCGACAACTTCATCACCTCATTCCAGGACTTATGTAACCTCCGTCTGACCTGCCGTACAGCTGCTAGCTTGGTCGAGGGGCCTCTTTATCGACTAGATGTACGGTGGGCCAGGGAACAGGAATACATGAAACGCCATCCCGTTGAGAAACCCATTCGCGTTCAGCCCACCGACGCGGAATTGGGCATTGTATCTAGGGATGGTCGGCTACAGTACATGGAGGATGGAAGTGTATACGACCCCTACGGACGCAGCGGTTGGTATGACCATGCCGAATTTGACATTGAATTTGACAGTGAAGATGAGGAGGACGACGAGTCAAATGAGGAGGACGACGAGTCAAATGAGGACGACGACGAGTCAAATGAGGACGATGACGAGTCAAATGAGGATGAACACTATAACGAGGACCTCAACGGCAATGAGTATGATGACAGCGCACTCCAGGGTGACGAGCCTGTGGATACCTCATTAAGTGCAAGATGGCGCAAACACAAGGACCGGCTGTGGCTTGATTGTCCGGCGACTGCTCTTCATTTTGCAGCTTTCAATGGCTTTGAAGCAATGACCCAAGCCATAATCCATAAAGCCTTGAAATTCGACCCAAGGTATCTAGACGCAAAGGCAGGTCCGCGAGGACATACAGCCATTCAAAAGGCATCGGAAGGACAGAATATCGAGATCGTCCGCAGTCTTATTGATGCAGGAGCTTTTGTGGACGCAAGTTTGTCCACTGGCGGAACGTACTACTCGTCGCCATTGATGTCTAGGCTATACGACGCTGATCGCTCTAAAATACCTCTACCGACCTCACTTGTCTCGACCATGTTGTTTGGGATGAAGGATGTTGCGATTCTTCTAGCACAGCATACCGAACATATTGGCAATGCTAGCCAGAGCTTTGCAGACAATTACCTCTCGCCCCTTATCGTTGCTGCACATCTAAAAATGCCCGAAGTCGTCCAAATCTTACTATGTCGAGGACAGAGCGGTGCGATTAATGATACCACATCGGCCTCGAACTACGTGGTCGAAGAGAAAGCATTATCCTACGCTGCTATGCGTGAGGATAATCATGAAATAATTGACCTTCTAATTGCGCACGGTGCTCGCCTCGACTGCAAAGAGGTCTCAGGTCGAACTCCCATCGAATGGGCTATTAGCTGCGAATGTTTTAGCAATGCCCTATATTTACTTGGTCGAGAGAAGCCAGCTTATGTGGGTGAGAGGATCAAGGATGCCTTGTCTAGAACACTCGAGGACAAGTTTCTTCCTATCACGAAGGTATTAGCTGAGCGATTCAATACTTACGGGTGCTTCAAAATACTTCAATCGGCATTTTGCACCATTGTACACGACCCTAAATGGTACTGGGAAAAGCACCCCAAAGTCACCAAGTATTTCATTAAGCTTCTGGCTTTAGAACTGAACCGAGCACACCTACGCGAAGGCCAGCAGTACCTCCATTGGCTCCTAGAGCAACCAGAGATCGATCATTCTGCGCTAAAGTTCATTCTTAATGAAGCCTGCGACCATATCGATGTTAATGCCTCAGATGCTGAGGGATTCACGCCTCTCGACTATGCCATCAAGCATGAACATGAAGAGGCAGTCGGCATCCTGAAAGACTATGGAGCTACAGCTGGACAAGGCACAAGTGAGTAAGGTGTGTGCATTTACCGCTCCGGGCAATTAGGGTATGGATGTAGATGGAGGATAAAAAATTTGCAGAGTTAAGCGATGTTGCTAGTAACTGGGAGGTAGCTAGAAGGGTGCTAACGTGGATAATGACGGCTGTCTTTTTCGCGATCTCTCATTAGCTAGAGACATTTCTTTTTTTCCAGTTTCAAAACTCAATAGATGAATTCATCGTTCTTTTCCTTTAATGATAGCTTACGACCATGATTAAAATGACTAAACATTCTAAAGACTTAATTAATTCATTCACGGCATCAATAAAATGCGCTTGCATCATAACGTAATATGTAGAAATGATGATAATTCTAGATACGTGTTAGGAGAATGCATATTGGTAATCCATTGGGAACTGGACTAATGATGATGCTATTGGATTGATTCAACTAAAAAGTGCGAATATTGAAAACCGAAGGAACTCCAATTAACGTCTCGCTCCCGAGATCATGAATGACGGAAAGAAATTGCATTCAACATTATCAGTTCATGAGCAAGAACAATCGAAAGCTACCCCGACCCCGTGAATAATAGCACGATACTGGTGCCCGCGGAACTTTTAAGCGGGAGCTGGAGACTTGCTGCCCCTCTACTGACAAAGTGCTGTGCCGCCAACATTAAGCTAATAAAGCTCCCCCGATTCAACCTGGTACCTAAGTAAGTTTCAATAACTGGCGATACCTACGAAATCGTAAGGCTACCACTTCTACCCAAAAAAAAGCAGCAATCTCCCGACAATCAAATGCCGGCCAAAACCGTCCTAATCACGGGCTGCGGCGCAGGCGGCATCGGCACCGCGCTCGCGACCGAGTTCCACGCGCGGGGGCACCGCGTCCTCGCCACGGGGCTGTCGGAGGCGCAGCTGCAGCACCTGGAGGAGCGCGGCATCGAGGCCCTAGTCCTGGACGTGACGTCGGCGGCCTCCATCGACGCAGCCGTGTCGCGCGTCGCGGCGCTGGCGGGGGGGAAGCTCGACATCCTGGTCAACAACGCGGGCGTGCTGTGCGTGATGCCGTTCGCGGACACCGACGTCGAGGCCGCGCGCAGGCTGCTCGACGTCAATGTGCTGGGCGTGGTCGCGGTGACGAGGGCGTTTCTGCCGTTGCTGCTCGCTGCGGCGACGGCTGCGGCGGAGAAGGTGGGGGGCAATGCGCTGGTGGTGAACATTACTAGCATCAACTCGGAGGTCCGGCCGCCCTTCTTCGGCATCTACAATGCGTCGAAAGCGGCCCTCGAGGTCCTGAGCGCAAGCATCCGGCCCGAACTCGCGCCAATGGGGATCCGGGTTGTCATGGTGAAGACGGGGGGCGTGGGAAGTGAGTTGTTCGGCAATGCGCCTGCGACGAAGTTGCCCGAGGATAGTTGGTATAGGCCTGCGAGGGAGTTCATCGAGGGCCGCAAGATGCTGGAAAAGACGTCGTATATGGAGCCTGCGGTTTACGCGACGAAGGTCGTAGATGAGTTGTTGAGGCCCTCGGTGAAACATGTCATTTGGCAGGGTAGCTTGACGACGTTTGCGTGGATATTGAGCTGGTTTGGATGGGAGGGAATGATGGTGAGTTGGGACTGGACTTAGGACATCTAACCGAGTTGATCACGATTTACTGACATGATGCAGGACGGTATTTACATCCGGGAGAATAAGCTAGACAGGTGCGCCCCGAGTAGCGCATGAGACCAACAAAACTATCCCCTCGGTAGTCTTTCCATTTACACGATCATCTCCTAATTGCTGATCTTTTATGGTCAAACAACATCGATATGAAAAAGGGGGTAAAACTTTTGGCATTTGCTCTTGTAAGCGGCCAATTCGCCAAAAATAATTGGGCTTGGTAGGTTGTGGCGGCAGATGCGGCGAGAATTATTTTCCTGGTAGCCTGGCACCTTCTAAGGTATGGGTGGAGAAATAAAAAAAGAACGAAAAAAAGAACTTCGTCGACACACAACGACATTCACTGAATCGTGAACGTAAGGGTTTGGCCGGGGATTGAACCCGGGACCTCTCGCATATTTGCATAGGTTTTCCCTAAGCGAGAATCATACCACTAGACCACCAAACCATAGCAGGACTTGCTGTATGACGAAAAGCTTGTTATTGTTACTCATATCCTGCCTGTTCTGCGGGCAGAGTGGGCAGCGGTGAGCATGTCGATCAAGAGCCAAGACTGGGGCTATGGGCATTTAGGAACCAGTTAAATCATGGATGTGGCCTTCAGAAGCCATATTCATAAGTGGGGGCATTCGCTAACTGTAAAGAGCCTAAATGTCCCCTTAGCAAAGCCCTTTCTAATTGCATTCAGTTGTACTTATGTAGTATTATGGGATGTAAATTTTCATCAGCGAAGATATTCTGCTCTATTGTCCTCGAGAGGTATGATATGTATCTAGCATATAGCATATTAGGTGATGTGTTTCATTTTTCTTCAGAGTCCGTCTCCTGGCTAATTTCGTTGCCGGGGCCAAGTAATTATGTAGGTACCTAGGTATATTTGAGATGTGGCTTGGTACGGGGTACGATTGTAGGAGTGTGGCTGATCTCGCATTTTCGTGGCGCCTGTTGTGCCAGGAAACACGATCCTGATGATAATCTACTTGGTAATCTTACTCACTAATACTTCATAAAATTCGTGACCAAAACTCTTTCGCATTCATGAATAGGCACTAGTCCAAACTCTCAAGAGTCAAGACGGCTTCGGAGCCTCCAAATCGCGCCTCATCCTGGAAGATATTAGATAATATCTGTCCGGGTAAAGTCGTAGCGCGACGGGACACATCAGCCATTTTTGAAAAAGCGGGATCAGCCCCGGAGGTGACTTTACCGGAAAAAAAAAGATGGGCTGGCCGTACCAATTCGTCGAGCTCGATGCGGCTCAAAAGCAGGCTAGGCGCCAGTCGAACGACCGGTACGCGGCGTACGCGCAGCTTTCGGCATTGGTCCCCATTGCCGTTGTCCTACTATTCCGGCTCGGATCATGGGTAGTAAAACGAGCCTCGCTGAACCGCGGATCTTATTCGGCTGTTCCAGCTGTTCCGGCTTCACCGGCGCTGAAGCAGAGAAGACAGAGTTTTGCCGGCTCCTGGTTTAGTGTTCTAAGAAGGATCGCTTGGTGGTTCGGTGATGATGTCGTGTTCCTAGGGATACATTGGGGACAGAGAGATCAGATAGTTGTTGGCATGGTTTGGACAGCTTGGCTTGTGTTCTTGTGTTTCATCGGTGTTGGAAATGGTGAGCGCTTTTATTGATTTATTTTTATTTTTTATTCAGTGCGATGGCTGTCCGGATGTTTACAGTGGTTTTGCTTTCCCTCGCATGCGATAAGTTACTCGCCGCCGTTGAGGATTTGACAGCTAAAAGGTCTCAGGGGCATGATGGCTGACTTGATCTACCTAGATTACCTTCACTTAACGAAACGGTTCGGCATAATTGCCCTATCACAATTCCCATTGCAGTATTTGCTAGCACTCAAGAGTCTCAACCCTATCGCATTTGCGTTCGGGTCCTCTCATGAGCAAATCAATCGATGGCATCGTGTTCTAGGCTGGGTCATCTATGTCTTACTCTTCACCCATGCTTCTCTTTATCTAAACTTCTATGTCCAAGAGGGTATTCTTGGTGAACGACTTGTCCGTCTCATTCCGGCACTTGGACTTGCTTCGATTATCGGCTTGAGCTTCATGAACGCCACGGCTCTCAAAGTCATTCGTCGCTACTCCTATCGTGTCTTCTTTATCACACATCTCGCGGTTGCAATGTTACTCCCGCCAGCCATCTTCTTTCATTCCCACCATGGAGGTCGCCAATATGTGGTAGAAGCAATTCTTGTCTTCCTCATCGATCTCGGAAAGCGCAAATTCGACACCATCACAGCACCGTCAGTTCTGGAGCTGATACCCGGCACGAGTCTGATCAAGATCGTAACCAGCCTTCCCTCCCAGAAGCTTGACCGCTTTCGCAAGTACGCTGGAATGCACGTATACCTAAGTATTCCTGCCGCTGCTCGCCGTAGCTCTATCGTCTCGCCTGCGTTTCTTCTCTTCGAGTTCGCTTTTAACCCTTTTACTATCGCATCAGTAGACGACGAGTCGGGAGAGTTGACTCTAGTTGCAAAACGTCAGAGAGGACCTATGACAAAAACTCTAGCTCAACACGCAGAAAATGCTTTAGATGGTGTCAAGGTGCCACTTAGCATTGAAGGTCCTTATGGGTGTGCCACATGGTTCCCAAATTTAGGCGGTCCAGGGTTCCAACGCGTTCTTTTGGTTGCTGGGGGAGTTGGCGCTACTTTTATATTACCTCTATACCGGTATGTATCTCTGAACACCAGTATACTCACGTATCTTCCAAATATTCTGTTAACATGAATGCTAACTATATCGCAGTAGGTGACCAAAATCGTCCACATCACGACCTTCTACGTTAATTCCCTTCATAAACACAAGGATATCTACATGACTGAGCAGGAGAAGGTCCCTGCGTCTACATCCTCCCAATCCTTAAATCCATACACCACTACAAAGGCTAACATTGCATAGGCATGATTGCAAACGAAAATCCAGCAGCTCGCGTGCAGATGGTCTGGGCAGTGCGTGGTGCCGGCGATGCGACCTGGCCTGTCACCAGTACTTCGGAAAGCCCCTTAGATGACGAGAACATCCAGCTATTCCTCACTGGGAACATCTTTGCGAATACAAGCGGAAATCCTAGGTTGAGCAACGAAAGCGAGGCGGTAGAGTTAACCAGTATATCAAGCGACCCAGGATACATTCACAAACGACCTGACTTGCAGAAGATCGTCGACGATCTCTTTAGACAAGGGGTAGAAGATCGAGTTGCCGTGCTGGTATGTGGACCTGAAGAAATGGCTCGCGAATTAAGATCCTATGTCGGAGCTTGGGTTAAGAAGGGTCGCAATGTCTGGTGGCATAACGAGAGCTTTGCGTGGTAATTGTCCTAATCTAACTAGTAGTCGAAAGAGACGGGAATATTGGACGACACAATAGGTAGACCTTGGGTTTTAGGTAGAGATCAAATATTCCTTATCCTTACAAAGATCCGCTGATTACAATAAACCATCTAATTTCCGTAAACCCATAATTACCCGTTCCATTTTCAGCAAACATCCACGGTCGTAAATG
>MU388415.1:0-47586 GCA_022578535.1 Jackrogersella minutella
GATCCCCCCACAAGCAAGACGAAATTCGCAAGCTTATGTACCAGGGTGTCACGGACCATAAGCATAAGCCCGCTGATACTTCCAAACACCCCCTATATACCCTGTAGACGGGAGTCGAGACTGCCTAGAAGGGTACCTACCTCCTAGGTACCTACCTGGTAGCTACCTATTTATCGTCGCACTAATCAATCGATAAACCCCGCTATTGTGGGATTAACCCCAGGGCCCAAACAGCTCTGGAAATTTTTTTTTTTTTTCTTAGCCGATCAAATTCAATTCTCCAAAACTTTTCCGTTATCATTTCCATCAATTCAATTATCGACCTCTTCTCACACCTTCATCTTGAGACGACTAACAACGTTGAGCTCGAACAATTCTTCCAATTTTTCTTCCATCGTATTGATCTACGTGGTAATTGAACATTTATTGTATCGCATTAACTATCTCTTCCTATTGAAGCAACCTTTCGCGAATGAAAGTTGCCACATTTTTCAGAATGGCAGCTTCTCGCCCCGTCCTCGATGGTGTTTTCGGTACGTATTCTCAATTCTCTCCAGCTTCAGTCGCATTTCACCTTGGCCCGTTTCCGCGCTAACTACCTCTTTCTCATATAGGCATCAACAAGCCAGTGGGTATGAGTAGCGCTCAACTCATTCGGGACTGCCAGCACCACTTTAACCCCTCCGCCTGTTTCAAGCCTATGATAGAACAGGAGAAGGCGAACAGGGACCAAGAATCGCACACTAAAAATAAACGACGCAGATTTGGCAAGAATGACCTTCGAGTCAAGATGGGTCACGGTGGCACACTTGATCCCCTCGCTACTGGTGTCTTGATCCTAGGTGTCGGGAAGGGTACGAAGGCCCTGCAGTCATTCTTAGACTGTACCAAGGAATACGAGGCTATAGTGCTCTTTGGTGTTAGTACCGATACTTATGACCGAGTGGGCAAGATTCTCAAGAAGACTCCCTACGACCATATCACTCGACCCATGGTTGAACAGGCCCTCGACTCCTACCGTGGCAAGTTCCAACAGATGCCCCCTCTCTATTCAGCATTGAAGATGGAGGGCAAGCCTCTTTACGAATATGCTCGAACTGGTAAGGCTCTACCACGAGAGATCGCAACTAGGGAGGTGGAGGTGACTAAAATGGAATTGGTTGAATGGTATGAGCCCGGCGAACATTCTCATCATTGGCCTGCTGAGGAAGCCACCTCATTCGAACGCAACTTTGCCGAGGAGGTTTGGAAAATCGAGAAGCAGCAGATGGTATCTAAGAAGCTTACCCCTGAAGAAGAAGAGGAGGAGACAAAGGCATTGAAGGAACATGAGAACTTCAAACGCAAGGCGGATGAGAACGTCGATGCACTTGTCTATGACCGTGCCAATAAGAAGCGTAAAATCGTCACTAAAACGCATGGCCCACCGTTGATGTCAGGAGCGCTAGGCGATCTTCCTCCCGCACCTCCCAAGCCCGGGAAAGGATCGAACCTCGTCCCTACATCCGACCCGGACGCACCCGCTCCCTGGGAGGACAAGGGCCCCCCTGCAGCGAAGATTCGCATGACTGTGACTTCTGGATTCTATGTCAGAAGCTTTTGTCATGACATTGGCGCGCAGCTTGGATCTTCAGCAGTGATGGCAGAGCTTTGCCGATCTCGACAAGGTGATTTCGTCTTAGGCAGCCCTAATTGTCTGGAGTTTTCAGACCTCGCAAAGGGCGAATCTGTATGGGGGCCTAAGGTGGAGAACATGATCTCCCTGTGGAACAGTAAGACGCACAGCAAACCAGCAAAGCCCCATAGATCCGAAATGTACCCACCTACAAGCAAGAAACAACAGAGACGAGCCGAAAAGGAATCTATTGAGAAATCGAGGGAGCTAGAAGATGCCAATAAGCCTGAAGGCAGCTCAAGCGAAACACAGCCACTGCCCACTCCGAATGCCTCTTCTCCTCTCCAGAACTCCAAATCTGAGGTGACGGACTCGAACCCTCCAGAGACGAACGGTGATGACCAAGTAGCGAGTGCAGAGCAACACCCCACAACTGCAAGTGCGCCTGCGCCTCAAGCCGCTGAACCCGAGGACAAAGCTGAAAGCGTCAACGAAGAGCCTCAGGACAAAAATCATAACACCAATGCCGAAAGTGCCAGTGAGGAGCCCCAGGATAAGACTTCCGTGTAGGTTCACTTCCAGCATTCGAAGTTGTGATCTAAGTGGTTTGGAAGTGGCTTGGAGTTTACATTGGTCCCTTGGTAAAGGTATCTTGGGGAATGGTTGGGGATTATCCATGAGAGACGTATTTGACGTTTATTGCATTAGCCAGGCGTTGGTGGTTTGTTTATTTGCATATGACAATACGTTGTCAGCATCAGGGAGTGTACAGACCTACCTCGATAGGGGTAGTCATAGCGCTAGGTAGCGAATTCGCTTTACTCTAATTGCCAGCCTGAGTAAACGGGCGAGTGAACAAGTGATACGAGCATCGCTGTGCTGTGATAATTCAATAGGTATTAGCCCTAGTAATATCTACCTATGGATATATTGCCCCTAGGCATGTAACGAACATGAGGCACCACTAAGATCCGATACCTGTTACCTAGTTATAGGATATGATAATCGTAGCCATGTCTATGACTCCTAACCAAGTCACTCTACTCTTAGAGGAATATCCAAGTCTTCTAGCCCAAATTATATGAAAGACGAGTAGCACATGCAAGTCATTTCACCAAATACGAAGACGTTGCTTCAATACTAGAATACAAGCATGATAATGAAAACGATTATATTTCGTTCTACATCATCATCTATCATAAGCATCGTGATCATTACTATTACTAAAGCGGTCGTCACCAGGTTCCCTTTCCCATAACTCTCTGCCCCTGAGCCGCCAGGCATCCAGATACCGAGGACGCAAAAAACCGATACGTCATAAAATCCCGACCCCAAAATCCGGACTCAGCCGACTTATCCTCTCGCGCTTACGAGATCTCGAATATTATAATATGCTCCGATGGCAACATTATCTATGATGGGTAGCAGCGTTCGAAGCTCCTGATTCAGGGCGTTTTTTTATCTATCCAATAGTTGGCCGACCTTTAAATTCCAGTCCTTTTGTTCCCACAAAGACCTGTGTAGTAGTACCTCCACCTCCACCTCCCGTACGTTTGGAGCTAGAATTAGAATGCCCACATCTCTAATTCTGTGGTTTTCCTATGAAACTGACTTAGAACGAAGTGGACTCCGGAGGCGGCGACAGACTCTTTTCCCACTCTTTGATGAAGTTTGAAGTGGTGTTCTTCAGATTGCTAGGCGTCAGTCTGTTGAGGATAGCCTGTGGGATCTCCTCAAGCTTGCTTGGAGTCTGCGGGGATGGCGAACGGAGCTCGCTCCGGGACTGCTTGCGTCTCCTATCGTTGAAAATGTTAGACATTACACTGTGTTCTAAGAAGTTGTGTGTTCGAGACCGGTTGGTAGTATCTGGTCTCTCATTGGATGGTCGTCTTACAGTGTCCCTTCACTTTCGTTAATCCTTTCGGGAATGGCGGTTATGATATCTCCGTTCACAGTGCTACCGCTCCATCGAGCGGTCTTGGCGTTCGGCGACTCCCAGTTCGACCAGTCCTCGTCATTGAAGCTGTCCATCGGGAGCGGCGTCCAGGAGAAATGCTTCTTAGCCTTAGACTCCGGTTTTGACGCGGTACGTCTATGTTGATAACGATCGCTGAAACTGCCGGTGGACTGCCTGCTGGGTGTCTCTACAGACTCATCCGACTCGTCATGGAATGGTATGCGACCACGACTTGAAGTAGAAGCGCGGATTGTGTCTTGATCGCCGTCCATTCTACCTAGTCGCGAAACCATTTCACTAGTCCTGTGCGTTGTTCCAGAAATCGCCTCATCCCCTACGGTCGCTTGTCTCAAGTCTTCAACAAATGTCCAAAGGCCTTGCTTAAGTTCATTAGCCATTTGTTTCATCCCATGTTGTGGCTGGCTTTGACGAGGAGCCCATGTTGCGCGCTTATTGATGGGAGCGGGGCTAGGGATTTGTGAAGGCCTCGAGTATGGGTCGGCCGATCGAAGCCCATCATCTCCATTCGCAGATTTCGTTGGCGAGAGTAAAGATAATGTACGTGTGTGCCCACCACGTATGACCGTTCGCTTATGTTCCCGTGTTGCCCCCTGGCTTTGCGCAAGCAGGATGGCCTTTCTGCGCTCCAGTTCGCTGTTAAATCTAACAGGAGTATTATCTTCGTAACCCCATTGCGCATCCAGCACAGACGCCATTGCTTGAAGGGGCTCGACATTTCTATTAGATGCTCGCTTCCTGTAAGCCGCGGAGGTCGTCCACTGCCTCCTCAACTTTCGCAGCTCATCTTCCGCCCGTCCCAGTTCTTCGCGAAGCTCTAAAACACGGCGCTCTTGAGAAGCGATGGCAACGATAAAATCGTTCGGATCAGTAGGCGAGTTTAGCGCCGAAGTTTCGATAGGGGTTGGGGGCACGGAGGTAGTAGGTGTAGGTCTCGAAGGAAAACTGTTAGGCGGTGCAATTGGCAATGTTAAAGATAATCGATGGGAATTTCGAGATGTTGTCGAGGTAGAACGAGTGGACCGTGTCTGGGACGTCTCACTCAGAGGCGGCGAAGACATGATCGAACTCAGGTATGAGTCCTTATCCGTATCTCCGCTTTCCCCAACGCTCTCTGTATGACCAGCACGTGGCGATGTTGCAGGAGTTGAGTTTGAAGTTAGATTGCTTGTAGGACCTGCGCCTGAAGCAATTTCGGGACTTGCAGCGAGAGCAGCGTCAAGCGAAACGGCGGAATTCTGCATACCACCAATTCGACGTTGTTCGACTGCCATATTTACCCAGATGATTGACTCGATAAGTTTTCGTAGTGAACGTGACTGCAAGATTCCTGTAGTCAAGTTTCCAGTTGACCTTCGTTGCTGAAAAGGAGTGGCTGGGAAAGTAACGGCACGACGGTGCCTACTCTTTCCACAAAAACAAAAAGACCGCTTAGAATATAAAGTTGTGAGGATGATATTGCGCCTCTTGTCATTGAAGAGAGTGTGAGAGCGAGTAGTAGTAGTAGTAAGCAAACAAATTTGTAAAAATTGAGTGGATTTCATGGACATAAAAAAACATAATCGGCCACCCGGCGAAGCAGATGGCGATCAAAATTCAGGGCGGTGACTGGAGCTCGCTTGCGGGAGCTGGGAAATTGGGGGGTACGAAGCACCACTCAGATTTTGCTATAACGGGATAGGGAGGGCCAAGTAACCTGTACCTAATACCTAGTATACTATTACAGTCCGGCCGGGGGTGTTGATTATATGTAGCTAGACCTTGTTACTAGGCAGCGAATGATGATAAGAGAATGTGCTGGGGTTGACGAGGACCGGGGGATCCCATAGTTGTGTGTATTTCCAAAAGAGGGACAAAACTTTAAGCCACAAGAGTTACAACAAACTCCAAAAGTGTAAAGGAAAGAAAGAGTGACAATGTTTATATTTCAAGTAGGAGGGTTTCTAATAAAATAAAGGAGGTCAGTTCCAGTCGGTTGATGAAATGTTATAATAGTATGACAGGAAAAATGGCAAGTTGGATACAAGCAAGTTTTAAGATGTCCATTCAGGTTTGCTTTAATTTCATTTCCGTTGTATTTATTTTGATGGATTGTTTCCCCTCGATCCCCGGTCAACCAACCGGAAACTCCACAAATCCAATCGTGCACTCATCTCCAAAGCTGCATGGCACTGGGCTGTTTTGTGCATTCAGGGGCAAGTCATCGAAGATATGACACACGGCTCGGATGGACGTTTGTCGACGGAAAATTGCTTGAATTTTGATTGGGAAGATGTTCTCAGCCCGCAAATCCGCTACCGTGGACCTTGCAAGGTTCGAAATGAATCTTGTGAGAAGGTGGGGACATTAGCATAAAACCTTGCTCATAAATTAGGTACCGAATGACGAGTTCACTAACAACACGCCAAGGCAACCAAGTCACACCACACCAGAATCTTAAAAGCAGCACATACCAAAACACTTATTGATCTCCTCACGTGAGCACCCGTGGGCTATGTCGCGTCCCACACGCGCATTGGTTACACAAACCCTACTAAATTTACAATTGCCTAATCGGTCTTTGTTCGTGGCACCTCAAAGGTCTTCAAACGAGCGTTGAAGGAAGGAATAAGGACGCCAGGCATCACAAGGAAAGTTCAAATCCGCGCTTACTTGCCAGAGCCAAAATTCGGTCTTTGCTGCCTATGTATGAGTACGGATAAGTATGTTTAGGAAAACTTTATTCTTTTCCACAACTCTTGGATCCCTCTTCTGTTTTCTCCACGGAATAGATTCTTCCAACTCATGCCTCGGCTTTCAAAATCCTTATACACCCCACCTCGATTGAAATGCCCTTTCCTTACAGATATATATGTGACTTACTCCAACAACTTGATGATGAGTCTCGAAAGGAGGAACACAAGCAATCCCCTGCAAAGGCCATAATCGAAGACTGGTTTAGTGAGCATCGCTCACGCCTCAATGCGCATGAAAATGATGCATGCGCCATATTGTCTACTCTACTTCCAGAGAGAAGAACAGACCGCGTCTACTTCATCCAGACCTCGAGACTAGAAACCATAGTTGGTAAGGCTCTTATTTTAGGAAATTCAAGACTGCAGGAGTTGCGAAGACATAGGACTCCTGGTTTGGGTATAGACCTTGCCGACTGTGTGGAAAGTATCCTGAGAGGCACAGTAAGTAATCTTGATAGCAAAACTCCAAATGAGACCACCTTCTCATCTCCTGAAATCGTTGTTGCAGTCGCTAACCCTAATGAAGCCAAATCCCTCGCAAGGTAACAATGAACTTACAGTAGAGGATATCGATGACACTCTAAGCCGCATTGCAGCTGCTTGTAGGTTCAGTTCTCCTTCAGTCAGAGCCTTGCGCAAGACCCAAAATGCAGGAGATCAGGACCGATCGATTATCAACATTTATAGACGACTCAGCCCGCGTGACGCAAAATGGTTCACGAGGCTGGTGTTGAAAAACTACCAGCCAGTGGCTATGAGCCATTATCTTGTCTTTCGTTGCTATCATTTTCTTTTGCCCCAGATTATGAAGGTCAATGACGATTTTACAAAGGCTACTGCATTCTTACGGCACATCTGCAACTCGCCCCATAATCAAAGGGATATTGCAAGTATCCTAAAGCCGTCCATTGGGACAAAAGTTGGGCGGCAGACATGGCTCAAAGGGAGGAGTATCAAGCATTGTCTTGATATGGCCAGATCGCGAGATATGAGTTGCGAACAGAAAATCGATGGAGAATACTGCCAGATACACATTAACATCCGCAATCCCCGCTCTCCTCTTCAAATATTCTCCAAGAGCGGAAAGGACAGCACTCAAGACCGGCTCGGCCTTCACCAGTAAGTCATATATCAACCCTTATTAGCTTCCGACTAACTAATCTTTACAGAGTAATCCGAGACTCACTAAAATTGGGCACCTCAGACTGTCCATTGAAAACTGGATGTATTCTCGAAGGGGAACTAGTAGTATATAGTACTCAGGTATTATCACTATACCTCTTGATCTTTAGGGGCGGGTGCTGACCAACATCATTAGGAGAATAAGATCCTGCCATTTCACAAGATTCGCAAGCATGTTTCACGCTCTGGTTCTTTTCTAGGGATTAATTATGACTCACAGTATGACGTCCTCCCTTATATATTTATTTGAAATACTCGGCTAAGTTTAGTATAGACCGCACGATTATGAGCACTTGATGGTCGTATATTATGATGTGTTGATGATCGACAATGAGTCATTGCTTGGGGCTCGACAGTCCGAACGTTTCAGACGTTTGAATGAGCTCATAACATGCCGAAATGGTTGTGCTGAGCTCGTACAGCGCGAGATCATATCTTTCTCTCGACCATCTGCTGCATCAAGATTGCGTGAGGCCTTCGCGAAATGCATAGTTTCTCGTAGTGAAGGTGTTGTTTTAAAACCTGATGAACCCTACTTTGACTTCAGCACAAACCAAAAGTCATACAGCTGCTGCAATATCAAGTTGAAGAAGGAATACGTCCAGGGCTGGGGTGACGTCGGGGATTTTGCGGTTGTTGGCGCCTCTTACGATGCAGCAAAAGCAAAGGAGTACAAGAATTCCAATGTCAAATGGACTCATTTCTTCATTGGATGCTTGGAAAACAAGAACGCACGGTCCAGAAATGAGAAACCCCGTTTCATAATCACCAATGTGGTTGATCTTTCCGAAGCTCTTTTAACGATAGTCATAACTCAGTGCTTCCCATCTCCAGTTCCATTTAATCAAAACGAAGCCATAACCCTAGACTTCAGGGGAGGGGAGGTAGACAAGAGACCGATGGATGTTTTCCTAGACCCGTTAGTCTTTGACATGCGTTGCTTCTCATTCGACAAGGAACCAAACACAAACTATTGGAGCATGAGATTTCCCGCAGTCTCTAAAATTCATCACGATAGGTCGTATTGGGATACGATGTCCTTTACCGAACTTCAAGCGGTTGCATCAAATGCAACTGAAATGCCAGATATCGACGATAGCCAAGAGATGCGTGAATGGATAGCAGCGCTGGAGAAGGCAGACCCACGGGGAATAGCAGTCGATGCTATGACCCAACAGAGCACCTCGGCGGAGGTAGCAACATCTCCTGTGCGACCCAACGAAGATCATAAAGAGAAGGAAGCCCGGTATGCTCGCAGACTAGAGCCTGTCATTGAACCACGTCCTCAAGAGCAGCCCTTGTTGTCTGATCGCAACACGGTAGCCCAAGCCCAGAGTCCATTGGCACCTCGAAGATTATCAGCTGTTGGAAGTGTAGAATATCACGCCCTTTCTCAACTTTCTCAAAAATCACCGACGAGTTTGGCGTCCCGGAAACGACGCGCTTCGGTTGCGGTGGTGGCCGCTAAAAAGACGCGAAAGCTTTCGAACGCAACTTCTATACAATCACACTCGGCATCTGTATTTACTAGCCTGTCATCAAGTCCGGTACGAAACAGGCACCCACTCGGTCAGATTGATGGAAACTCGCAATCTCAAAGGTGCGAGGGGTCAGCACCCAATTCATTCAATTCGTTAGTGCCTGAATCTGCGCCGTCAATAGATTGTAACGACCAAAGTTCATCTGCGCCTCCTCTAGGAGTAGCACAAAATGTCGCCCACACATCATCCGTATCTACAGGAGAACAAGACGGGTCTGAGAAATCTACGACACATACTTGCTGTACTCTGGTGGGGAATAAATGCGCATTTAACAACTGCTCTATTCTATTATCACCATGTATAGCTCAGTATGCATGGGTTGCAGATAATCTACTAAAGGACCATGGCATTCATGACTTCTTAACGGAGCCCCAGCAGTGGAATCAAATGACTACCTCCAAAAGTTCTGCTTGTAAATGGGACGCCTCGTCACAGCAGATGAGAAAGGTCCGGGTCCGGAAGATCTGTCTTGTCGAGTCGAGACGCCGGGATGCAACAGTATCATTCTATGAGAAAATAGAAGCAGCCGGCCTAAAGAAAAAGAACGGGGAGCGTGCATGGGTGGGAGTCTACGATTGGCGAGTTCTAGAGGATATATCAGACCTAGAATCTAGGAAAGCCAATCCTGGAGAGATGGATCCATGGAGAAAACACTACGTGGGGATCGCGTAAAGAGATGTAGTTGATATTATACTTGCATGGCATTGCGAAGGCGTTGCTTTAGGGGCACTGCAATTAGATACGATACCCAATGCAATAATCATTAGAAACTTTTGTCAAGATTTACCAAAGAATTCCACTTCCTTTCCATTGAGCTCGTGTCACCTTCAACTGCCCCTGAATAACCGATGGAGCTAAGTCAATCTCGCCATCCCTTTAAGAAGAGCTGACAGTCATTGTAAGGAATATGAAAGAGACGAACTTGATCGCGATGAACAGCTGCATAATGCCTGATCTTGATACCACACGTGATCTCAATGCTACATATAGATTTGAAGACTATTAAGAATGCGTTGAATTTTCACTGCTTGCTATCACTTGGATGTAGGGTTACATTATCATTATAGTGTGCCATTTGTGTAGGGTGGCCATGTCGCCTTTTAGGTCTTATGTATTCTAAATAGCCGACTTTATAGGTATGGTGATGTTGTTTGTACAAGCACTGGCCCTGGAGCAGAACACAGCTATCCGGTATATACTGACAGCAGCAAAGCAACAAGGTCCCGCCTAGATCTTCCCGATCAAAAGGTTTCCGATCATCTCCCTGCCGGTGATGGCAACGGTGCGGTACATCGTCTGTATGTCCAGGGTGCTGAAGACGCCGTCGGCGAAGCCGAAGAATAGCATGGGCGGGATCCAGCCGCGGGCGTACTCGAGCGCGAAGCAGCCCTCGGGCATCCGGTACTGCTTGACGACGCCGCGGTGCAGGTGGTGCATGGTGCCGACCGGGTAGATCTCGGGCTCGAAGTTTCCCGGCGCGTGGGCCCACTCCTCGCCCTTCAGGATGTAGAAGTAGTCGTCGGCCGTGTGTCGACCCGAGTGGCCCTCCGTGCCGACCGACGTGCCGAAGATGATCAGGTACTCGGTGATGCCTGGGAAAGAAGAGCTATGTGTTAGTCGATGGTTTTTTTTTCTCGTGAGGTATAGCTATGTGTCTCAAGCTGGTCAATTGGTACGGGGAAATGGGACATACTGGCGTGGATGAGGTACATGGAGCCCATGGCACCGCCGGCGTTGTTGAAAACCCACTCCTCGGACACGGTCCACTTGTTGTTGTTGACGTGAGACGGGTGCTTCTCCTTCAGCTCGGACACGATGGACTCGACGATCTTGGCGGTGTCGTTGCCGCCCGCCTGGATCCCGCGCAGGGCCACATCTTGGAGCTCGTCGATCTGGAAGATGAAGAACTTGTCCAAGTTGCGCTCGATCATGTAAACAATCGGTGTGAACGCGCCGATCAAGACGCCGATGATGGTGAGCAGCCTTATGAGACCGCTGGGGGAGGAGTTATTGGGCGCCATGGCTAGCTACTGTGGGCGAATTGGAGCTGGGGGAAGATGAAGAACAAGGCGAGACAAAAGAAGCTTCGCGACCATCGACCTTATAAGAGATTCTAATGGTAGGAAGCTCACCTATTATCGAAGCGAGATTGATAATGTAATCTTCAACTTTTTTTATATTTTTTTTTCCAAAAGCGGTAATACGTACCAGTCAATAGGGGTCCAGCTTTCGAAGATGATTCCTTCTTACGGAAAGTGGAGCCCGGCAGACCAGAGAGCCGGATCGCACCACGCCCATGTGTTCCAGCTGTTGAAATTCTCAATCTTGCGGTTCATCGTATTCGTACCTGAGTACCGACCAATAAGGTTCGATTTAGAGCTAAGCTCGACCCACCCTTGCACCCCGGACTAGTCGGAGCGAGAGCTTCCCGCAGTGCCGTTAGCTCACCGGTTGCATCATCAACCAAAAAAAAGTTGATTAAAAAAGTTTCGATTTACCTAATCACGCCAACCATCCTTCTTTTCTCTCGTTCTTGTCAACCAACATCTAATCTCCCCCCGAACCACAAGAGATCCCACGATGGCGCAGCAGGCGCTCGCGATCCCAGGCCAGCTGCTGGGGCCCGCGGACAAGTACGCCGCGGGCGCGGGGACGCACATCCACGACGCGAACCTGTACAGCTCGCTGCTGGGCACCGTCACCGTCGCCGGCGCGCCACCTGCGCCGCAACCAGAGAAGGCATCGTCCGGGCCGCCGAAGCGACTGACGCGCATCGGGGTTTTGACTCAAGGCAAAAACGAGAGTGGCAGTGGTGGTGCGCTGCCCACGATCTCCGTCTCGCGCGCGGAGAGGCAGCGCGAGGTCCTGCCCGAGGTCGGCAACGCGGTGCTGTGCCGCGTCACGCGCATCACGCCGCGGCACGCCAACGTGGCCATCCTCATCGTGGGCGAGACCGTCCTCGAGGCCGAGTGGCAGGGCATGATCCGCGTGCAGGACGTGAGGGCCACCGAGAAGGACCGGGTCAAGATATACGAGAGCTTTCGGCCGGGTGATATTGTCAGGGCGCAGGTGGTAAGTGCTAAACGTGGAGTCTTCATTCTGTGTCGTCTTGATCTGGAGGGGGTGTATATTGGCTAATGCGGTGCTACTTGGGACAGATTTCTCTGGGCGATCAGGCTAATTATTACCTCTCTACTGCGAGCAACGAACTCGGCGTCATCATGGCTACGAGCGAAGCTGGGAATACCATGTACCCCGTAAGCTGGAAGGAGTACAAGGATCCGGAAACTGGTCTCAGCGAGCTTCGAAAGGTCGCCAAGCCTTTCTGAGCTGTCTGACTTCTCCTTGGTATCATGAGGTTGCACATGACCTTGAAGTCCAAGAATGCCTTAAGAACTGACATATAGTGCGGTTTCTGGGTCCAGAGAAGGCAGACCCTAGTCTACCTTCAGGGAAGCAGTCCAAAGCCATGCACTAGTCACCGATAAATGAAATCGATGGCCAAAATATCGAATTGTTACGTTCAAGTTGCATGACAAAATTATCCCAAGCACTAGGAGACACATAGTGCCGGCGGAGGCAACACGCAATTCACCAGGAGAATCGAGCATCTGCCTTCTCACTCGGCAACTTCTGAGGTACCTACAGTATGAGATTGATGTCTTGTACGACGGCTACCTAGTCTCCCAAGAACTAACATGGTTCCATCGGACAAAAATAGGTGTTGATCCGTACGGGTTGAAACTAGTCAGTGGTTATCTATGCTCTGTATCGTGGGTATCATAAATAACACTTTCTGGCACGTATCGGCGTCTATCCACATAGATGAATAGAAAAGATACATACTATTACCACATATGCTGAACTATTCATGATATGAATGATGGCGACTAAGAGAAATGTGCATGAGCTCATGCGATCTAGGTAGTACCTAGCATTCATATTGACTAACAACCTTGACTAATTGCCATGTGCTTTAATGCTTAGCAAAGGTATTATATAACCCTAGCTTACCGGGATCCTGTTTGAAACTGTTTCGCATCTACAGATGTACGTTCAGTCCTTTACGACGCCACAATGGTATGCAAGTCTTCATCGAGCGCTGCGCCACCAATGTGAAGCATGGAATACTTAGGCATTGGATTTCCATTCATCTTATAAGTTTAAATATTTGTCGTAAACGTACAATGATGAGAAGAAGAAAAGCTATGTAAGACAGAGAATTCTCGCAAGATATTGCGAAGAAAATGAAAGAAATTAAAGGTCCTCAGGTGCGAATTTAGAGGCACGAGACAGGAAAGTGCTAAGAAAACATAAGCGTAGAAGTACCCCACCTCGAAAATTGCACGCGTCAGTTACAACTTACAAGACGAATCAAACAGGGCGCAGCATCCTCTTCTAAGAGGCTAAATTCAAGCCCGGTCAAACACCCCAGCCCCGCCACCACAAATAACTCGGCAGCTGATTGGCTAACCCATGTTTTATGTACGGATCTGTATTGTACCTGACATACCTTTTTATGTATATTTCATAGTCGGGCCCCGACGATGGGGAACAGAATTAAGGTTGTACAATACGGAAGCGAATAATTCAAAAAACTTGAAAGAATGTTAATAATTCCAACCACCTTATTACCTATCTAGGTACCTCAAACAATCAACATTTTTTGAGGCTTTTAAAGATTTGAAGTTGAAGATCTGGACGGTTTTATTTATTTCCAATTGTGCCAGCAAAACTCGGATAAACACTGATTCATCTTTATTGACCATCCAATACATATATTACCGGAACTCTAACTAAATACCTAGGTATATATCTACCGCAATCCGGAGCAAACACACCCATTTCAACAACCGTGCTTTTCGTCGACGCTTACGAGGCTTACATCACCAACGAGCCAACTCCGGCCGGCTAAATACATAAAAAAAAAACAGAGGCCATGTCGGCGACGATGACTCTGACATTTCCACCGATATCATCTACACCACTATCCACCATGTCAGCGACAACGACGACGACGACGACGACATCCTGCTGTCCGAACTGCGGGCTCACCCTCCCCACCGGCACCGGCACCGACGCGCAGACGGCCCTGCTGCAGGCCCAGAAGCAAATCGACGACCTGCAGGCGCAGGTGCGGCTGCTGAACCAAAAGGCCACCGCCGCCGTCGACCGCTGGGCCGACTACGAGGACGAGCTGTCCCGGCTGCGGGCGGCGTCCACGACGTCGGTGGCGACGTCGAACGCGACGCACGCCTCGCCCCCGCCGTCCAGCGTCGCCGCCAGCAGCCCGCGGAGCTCGTTCCTGCCGACGGGCGCCGCCGCGCGCATCAGCCAGCTGCTGACGCCGCGGAAGTCGGCGCCGAACCTGGCGGCCCAGGGCCGCGCCTCCGTCTCCTCGCCGCACCTCCCGCCGCTCCCGGGCAACAACGGCAGGGACGACCTGCTGGAGCAGCTCGCGCGCGAGAGGGAGCTCAGAGCCAAGGCCGAGGGCAGGCTCAACGATACCAGCAAGGAGGTCGAGGAGCTCAGCGCGACACTCTTCGAGCAGGCTAACGAGATGGTGGCGTCGGAGCGCAGGGCCCGCGCTAAGCTCGAGGAAAGGGTTACTGTGCTTGAGCGGAGAGATGTCGAGAAGAGGGTGAGGCTTGAGAAATTGGAGGGCGCGATGGGGAGGCTGGATAGGGTGAGGGCTTTGCTTGGGGAGCAATGAGGCATGGAACGTTTCCTTCCGATACAAGGATACTCGTGGTCTTGAATGGACTAAGAGGAAGTTCCTGGATTGGAGGTTCCTGAATTAGCAAAACGTTCGAGACAGGCGGTTAAGAGTGGACCAAGCGGCTTGAGAAGATTAAGGCCCGTCCCAACGTCCACCGGTGTTTTTCGAGTCATGAGCCGAGTCATGAGAATGCATATTGAGACGAGAAGGCGTTGATCGGTTACGGGGTCACAGGCTACGAAGGTTTTTTCTAAAGCATACGAGGATACAATCAAGCGCTGAGGTTACGGATATGCGATATACATGGGTAATTATGCTCCTGGGATGAGGAGTGGCTTTTTTGGGGGGGCGGTCATCATTTTGCATCCATTTTGCGTTTACTTCCACAGTATGGGCTCGTATGGGAATCATATATGCAGGACTGGACTCTTGCATCGGGGATTCGGTGGGCAAAAGGGGAAAATGGACGATTAAAAGACTGAGGCATATGAAGGGGCGCAGCGCTAGTAATGAGGGGGTATCTACTCGGAGCCCATTGCTTCGTCTATGGATAATCATTACACTCTCGACGCAGAAGCAGAGGGGTAGATATTATGATCAATATGACAAAACGCCATTTTAAAGAACGAGCCTTGTCTGCCGTGGCTATTGGATGAACCAGAAGGGATCATGGTCATACATCTTGATGATTTAACCTAGTAACGTAGTCCACCTTGTCTTAAACTCCTAAGCTTATTGGACCCCTATATCCATCCCATGGATATTACCTATAAGTTGATATGAATTTGCATTTCACGTCACTGTATCACCTCATCCGTGTCCTAGTGTTAATTATTTCTATCTCATGACCTTACTGTCTTGATGGCGCGCTCATAGCAATCCCGCGTCTGAAAAAGCTGTTCTCACTATCAATGCTGATACTCTAGTAGGTTCGGTCTGGTGCAAAACACCCTCTAAGCCCTATTACCATACATTACACACCTATTTTATCTTCATCGATGATGTTGATAGTAGCGAGTTAGGTTATGCTCTTTGAAATCATTTGTCGTCTTCTCAAGATAGCTCCACAATATGGCAATTTAAAATACCCAGAATTTTCCTACACGTAGGATTTGACATCGTAACTGTGCCCCATCCTCATATCCATGGGTTTTGTATCATAAGAATTATACTCAGCTAAACCATCATTTACGTACTTAGTGTACCTACCAACCCAAGGTCCTATGTGAGGAAAGTAAAAATTGACGTGATGGGAAGGAGACAGCGAAGTAGTCGGCGATATCTCCGATGTTTGTAGGCTAGATCTAGATCTCCCTCGCTTAGGAACCGAGGTATGTATGTAAGTATAAAAGATATTAATCTGGCTCGTTTAATTGGATAATTCGGTTCATAACCTGCCTGGGTGGGAGGTACGTAGCATGTGCATCATCAGCATTTGGGTACCATTCCCGGCTTCTCGCAGTTCCGATGTTAGGGTATGATTCGATGACCCTTTATAAACAATATAATGATGCGTTACCTCGCTAGTAAGACTATGTTCTCTCCCTTTTCTACCTCTTTGGCAATAATATACCCATTTATGCTCTCGTGTATGACGTGGCCATGATCTGGGAGGATACGATATTGACCCGCCCTGCCGTGCTGGCGCCGGCGCTACTCCTTATCGGCTATGTCCTCTATCAGCTCTTCCGGCCCACGGGGCTCCCCGACGTACCCATTATCGGCGCGAGGCCCGGCGAGTGGTTCCCGCTTGCTCGGGCCAGGTGGCGGAACGCTAAGGACATGAAGACGGCCACCGAGGTGGCATATTCCCAGTATCGGAACCAAACGGTCATCCTTCCCATAGCCGGCGCGAAGGACTTTGTATTGTTACCGGCCAACCAGCTCCAATGGCTTGTCGACCAGCCGGACTCGGACATCGACCTGCACGAGCAAGTAAATGAAGCGTTGCAGCTCGACTTCACCGTCATGGACCCGCAGCTCATCCACAACCCCATCCACCACAAGCTCATCTCCACCGTGCTGACGCGCGAGACCGGGAACCTAGTCCCGGCGCTGCTGGACGAGACCCGGTTCAGCGTCGACGGGCTTTGGGGGACCGACACGGAGGGCTGGAACGAGATCTGCGTCTACGAAGTCATGAGGCGCATCATCGGGCAAGTCACGAACCGCGTCTTCGTCGGACTCCCGCTGTGCCGCGACGCGGACCTGCTGGCCGCCGGCATGGCGTACGCGCAGGACATCCCCATGGCCTCGACGGCGCTGCGCTTCACCTGGAAGCCGCTGCGGCCGCTGCTGGGCCCGCTCATCACGCTGCCGAACCGCATCCACACGTCGCGGTTCTACGCCATCCTGCGCCCGGAGATCGAGCGCCGGCTGCGCGCGGACCCGGACACCAACGCGGCTGACAAGGAGCCCAACGACTTCCTGCAGTGGTCGCTGAACCAGGCCAAGGCGGCGGCCGACCCGTACCTGGCGAGGCCCGACACGCTGGCGGGCCGCATCCTGCTGCTGAACTTCGCGTCCATCCACACGTCGAGCTTCGCCATCACGCACGCCATCCTAGACCTCGCGGCGTCGAGGCCGGAGTACTTGGACGAGCTGCGCACGGAGGTCGCGGCGGTGCTCGCGGAGCGCGGCGGCGGCGGGTGGAACAAGCGCGCGCTGGCCGGCATGGAGAAGCTCGACAGCGTGATGCGGGAGTCGCAGCGGCTGAACTCGTTCGTGACCGTGGCCTCGAGCCGCCTCGTCGTGAAGAGGGACGGCGTGACCACGCCCGACGGCGTCCGCGTCCCCAGGGGCAACGTGCTCTGCGCGCCCTCGTACCCCGTGTTCCACGACCCGGCCGTGTACCCGGAGCCGCACGCGTTCAGGCCGTTCCGGTTCGCGGAGATGCGCGCGCGCGCCGACGCGGGGGAGTCGTATGTCCGGAAGGCGAGACAGGCCTTCGCCACTACGAGCCCCGACTACGCTGCCTTCGGACACGGACGCCACGCCTGCCCCGGCCGCTTCTTCGCCTCCAGCGAGCTGAAGCTCATGCTGGCGTACCTCGTCGTCAACTACGACTTCGACGTCCAGGAGAATCGCCCGCCGAATTTGTGGTTCGGGATGAATCGCGTACCGCCGATGAGGGCTACCGTCCGGGTTCGGCGGAGGAAGGGGACTGTGTAGAATATATGGTGATTGAGTTTGAGGTATATATTCAACCCGCTGGTTTGGGATTCGTACATAGCTGCATAATAATGAATAGTTTTGGGCTGGAGGGTTTCTGCTATTGCTTTCATCCCGTAGTGGCCAGTTCCTGGGCTCGGCCTAAAGTCAGACTTCGAGTCTGATGTTTTGTATGCAAAAAGGCTTTAGGGTAATAAAGGGATTATAGTATAGCCCCTATCCCATTGCTTATTTGAGAACTCAACGAAGCTGTTCGAAATTGAGCATTCGATACATCACAATCATCATTTACTGAGCTGACACGAACTCAGTGTCCCTGGAAACAATGCAATATTCCTGGATCACGTTGTCTTGGCTTTATTCCTCGAAGTAGCCTTGACATAAAAGAATATTACAGATTGGCGAAAATAGCGATGTATGCCCCTTACGATTATAAAGCCGTTTCGTTAGATATCCATCCACAGAAGACACATTCTTGTTACACTCGTAGGCATAGCTGATAGAAGGGCTTCGTAGGTGGATGGTCTTGTGTCCTACCGTGGACATATCTGGCCAAGCTGTCAAGCTCTATCGCTCGTCAATCAGGGAAATATAGAAGACGAGGACATCCGCCGTTCTGATATTTGAATATGATCGGGAGCCTCTTTCCGACGGAAGCTTGTTGTATGTCGAAGTGCCTTGCGTCGCAGGGGTCAATGTCGTAAGGGTCCATGGAAGCGCCGGAAGGGGCATCTTGGTGTTTGTCGTCGACTCGCCAAGCTATGCAGGGAACTAACTATGCAGCTTCGGTCTGGGCAATGTGTTCAAGTCCGCGTAAGACATCGTTTGCCAGCGGCTGTGGTGTAACGATACACGGCAGGATGCCTACGTGGTATAGCAAATGGAAGCCAATGCTGAGAAGGGGACTGTTCGTTGTGACTCCGTATTGGCTTCACAGGTTGTTGGAACGAGGATAGATCAATGGGAGGGATGTGTATACCTAGTGGTACAGATATTCGTGGAACCTTTCTAGAACAATTCCCGAATCCTGTCAACGAAGGTACTGGAGGGCATGTACATTGTAGTTCTCCATATCTAATACTGTACAGTACTGCATACATCCTATCCCTAGGAGTGGGCTATTCTCCCGGAAACATCATCCCTACTTCTATGGTCGGTACCTAGGGACTGAAGATGGGGGTCTAACATCTTTTTGATACATCAAAGGCATCAAGGCCACGTCGAACCCTTGTAATCCCAGTGAAGCACTCAACCACAGACCTTCGAGAACGAGCGGAAGAACCCATAGAACGAGGTGATATCGATACTGAATCCTTCGATCCACAGATGTGATAACTAGAAGGTATCAACGCATTCTCCTCTAGGTCCTTAAAAGTAGGTAAAGCGAAGCAAAGTGCCAAGAACGGGTATCCCTCCGGGAGGTCTTCATATCAACTAAAGGCTACTAAGTTATCAGTTTTCTCCATTATAGTAGCCATTTACATGTTAGTATAGATTAGAGCTATAACAAAGTCCTTCTATCACACTCTAACTAAGTAAGGCCAAGTTCCAACAAGAGTAACCCCCAATCCTCCACCCCAAACCGCACCCCCCATGAACCCCCGGGTTATACTTCGATTTCTCCCGACAGCCGCAGTAACAAGATGTCTATTTTCCTACCAATGAATGCAGATACTCTCTCTGTTAGGGTTTCGGGGGGCTCCCTCGGAGCGGAGTCAGCTTGCTTGGATTGACAGGGGCCGTTGGCGTGATGGGGCTAGCGAATACGAGATTCTGGTCACCACCAAAGATCGTCAGAGGCTGGGGTTGGATGGACGAGTAACAAGCGTCAAGTGAATAGTCGTACAGACGGTTCATGTTTTCTTTTTGTTGTACGTCGGCGTGCAGCATAGGCGGTGAAATAATAATAGAAAAAAATATATGTTCAGGTGAAGAGTGTTCGGTTCCGGAGTTCAGCTCGCGCAAGCCCCCCTATCTTACCATTGGAGCGCCATGATGATGAGACGCCTGACGAGTTCTGATGTTCGTGGGACGTGACGAAGTTCGTCTACTTCGTTGGATATGCGTTACATACCTGCAAGCCAGAGGCGCGGTCACATCGACGATGTCCCCGGAGTGACTAGGGGCGATCGTGCAATACTAGATATATTGGTAGTTATCGGATCCGAAAAGAAGGGTACGTCTTCCACATACTCACACAACATGGGACGCTATCGATTCCTTCCAGCAGACGGATAGAGTGTTACCAACGACCCTAGGTATTGTGTGCTATCCTCTCCTACCTATTCTGGTGACACACGAAGGCGGCTATATCTACACTTCCAGTTAGGGCATTACCGAACGTAGCACATCGACCACATTAGGTATTTGCTAGGTGCGGCCCGTGGAGTAACTATCGGGTCACGTAGTCCAAGATCGGATTGATCTAGGTTAAAGAGGCAAGAGAGCAACGGCGATGTCATAGATAAAGGAAACCCTGACCAAGCCTAGTTGGCCTTAGCTGGAAGGTAGATCGTAGTCTTGATGCGAGCTATCGAACGATCGCGACCTGTAGATCGTTATGAGCAGTAATTCGACGTGACGTGACGCGAGATATGGGGAAGAAAAACCTCATGGGAAAACACTACTGCACGACCGGACTAGGTAGCCTATTCCAAGGATAGTAATGAAATCATGGTAGTCGATGATCGTTCATTCACAGTGTCCAGAAAAAAAAGGAGACTTGTGAGATATACTTCTGACGAGCTTGGGTATTCGTGCAGCGTTCTAGAACAACGAATCCACGCGGCTCGGAGGAAAAGTGCCGGAGGGCTGGGACTCTCGACGGGGTTCTCGTAGGCGTGTACTGTACGTGTTCGGGTATCTGGGGAGCTTCAGCTCACGTCGCGCCCTATCACCCTAACCTCGGGGAAGTTGGATACACCTTGGGACATTAGGTACCTACGCAAGACATGGACTCCTGCCCAATAGAAATCGCAACCAAGACTCGACGTGAAGGCATACCCTCCATTGACATCCTGCAATGTCCTTCGGGTGTGGAACCATGTACCAATCATCAAAATGGTACTTGTACATCTTCCCAGTACCCGCGAGCGGTCGATCTTGTTTTTGGGGGAGATGAAGGAACAACAAGCGTAAGTGGCGCCAGCGAACTTGTAATAGCCTACTCGCCCCTGGTTGATAATACTTCCCCCGAACTGTATAGCGCAACGTGCTGATCTCCGGCAGGAGGGCTTTCCGCCACGGGTAGTGTGCCGCAGGAGGTCCCGGAGGGCAAGACCCCGAGGACGGCCGTCAAATTCGATAAAATAGAATATCGCCCCTTTCCGCCGCGTTCTATCCTCGGCCATCTTACGACGGGCGGTTTCAACACACGATATCGTCAGCCGTCGGGGTCGGCGGCTGCCTAGCTAGCACGCCGTGTGACGCCGCCACTATGCGAACAGCACCCGACATCTGTTGCACGATTGTCTGTGTGGCAATCAACAACAAGCGGTAAACTTTCGCTTGCTCGAGCCCAGATGTAACGTCCCATCTGATATAGGGCTGCATAGCCCAGCTCTTATACTAGTGTAGTTCGACTTCGATCTTCCGCCGACTAACCTCGTGACGTGAAACCATGACAACATATCCCATCATGCCGTAACACGTTCTCGGCCTAGTCGAAGAAGAACGCGCTTTTCATTCGATCGGCGGCAAATTTAACACCAGCGACCGTCTAAGAATAGATAGCCTCGTAGCAGCAAGAAAAACCTCGTATATCGCGTTTATATACCCCCGGCTACGGCGCGTGATTGGACCCTCGCGTCAAAGCAGCCCTATCAATGCTAATCATACTAATCTTGGAAGACCACCGGCATCGAGCCTAGTCAGGAACCGTGCGTCTAGCTTTCGTCTAGCCACCCGGGAGGCCATGCTTGCCATGTGTAATTGCCGGGTTACGTTGGCAGGTAAATTAATAGAAGAACCAAGAAAAGAAGTAGTCCACGATAGTAGCGTTAGATTATTATTATTTTTTTCGCTATGACCTCGTGACCCGAAAAAAGAAGGCCACTTTGGCGCGTAGGCTATGCGGCCCGCTCACCTATATTCCCTTACAAGCGAGAATGGTCTTTTCGGTTTGCTAGTCCCTTCCAGTCCATTCTGCTAAGGAATCATGTAGTGGCCAGTAATCGACCGTTTTTCGAAGATTGCGTGCATATGATTGTATTTCTCGCAAGAGTAAGCAATGGAGAGATCCGAGGCTGGCCGTTAAAAAAACGTAAGACGGGTCGTCCCGATTCGAATGACGAGGTTACATTTATGGGGTCCCGGTAACTGATTGTGTAACGAGTCGAGGGGACCAAGTCAAGACCCCGAGGAGACGCCTAGCCGAGGCCATAGTTCGGCTACCAGGTACGTAGCTGGAGAAGAGTGATTCGCTTCCTATCAGTGGCGTCTGCGAGCCCACGGGGCTTGCTGACTATACCAGGGTACAGAAGTGTTCGTAAGTATCAAGTCACAGTAAAGACACTATTCACATGAGCAAGACAGTAGAGTATTTGTAGGAGAATCGCGATTCATTGTATTACAATTAAGATTAGTTATCCGCGAGTTGGCGAGACCAGCTACGTCGCCGTCCGCAAGCATCCAAGCCAAATAAGATGACTGGTTCATTGCTGCAAGTATTAACCCTCATGCCCTCCAAGCAGTGGAGCAACAAGCGATAACCATATGCTCCTGCTTCGAAATCTCTCATCCCGTGAGTATCTTTCTCTGATACTGCTTTTGCTTCGATTCAAATCCAACAAAAGCAACGCCAGTAACTCCTAGCATCCCCCCCCGTATGCAACAACCCAAAGGTGTCTGTTGCTACAATGCCATTCCACGATCCTCAGCGTACATAAGTGATCTCATCAGGATCTGCTCTATTCCAAAAGCAAGTTCAACAAATACAGAAAAATTTCGAGAAAAAAAATCAAATAACGCCGGCCCAATGCATGTGACAGACCGCCCGCAAGGTCGTCAAATTTTGTTTCCGGATCAAGAGTTGTAAACAGTCGCTATGCAATTTGGTAGTAGGAGGGGAAATAAGGGGGTATCGTGATTCAAAACAATGCAATTCCGGAAGGAGCGGATGAGATTATATTCCAAATGTGGAGATATCGTCGTAAAATCGTAAGGAGCGTGAGATGGTCGGTCTATATATAGCGATATCTTGCGAAAGGAGCGTCTATTTGGGTATCTTCGATTAAAATCATATAAAGGAGCGTCGTAAGCTTGTTCATTATGCAATACGTATTATGCGTTTCGTGTAACAAAAAGGAATGTGGTGGGTAAGGTATCATTGTGTCGATACTGGACGTGAGAGGTATCTTTGAATCCTGTCAAAGGAGTGTGGTGTGCAATTGCGTCTGTAGGAAGGTCGAAAAAAGATATTAAAGTGACGTGAAGAGGAATCGGGTTTCAGGTGGTGCGGGGTGAGTCGTCACTCTTCGTGTTCCATCTTGATTGGAGCTGGAGCTGAAGAGATTGAAGAGTTCTGCCGATGGTGGTGTGGGAACATTTGAGACGACAAAAAGTGAGGTGACGGTGCCGATAGAGAAAGGGGGGTGGTCGATTCCATAAGAGGGCCGTGCCATTGGTCGGGGTTGAGAAACGGCGAAGGCGCGTGGTGAAAAACTGGAGATGGCAGAGCAATGAAGTCCGGCCGTTGCATAGGAAGGCAGTTGGAGGACGAAGATGCTGGATGCTGGGCATTGGTGTTCCTGAGCGGCATGGTTAATCACTTTCGTCCTCTTCCAAGTCAAGACGGAGAGCCGATGTGGGATTTCTTGACAGCTTAAATCCACACGGTCTGGATTGGAGAGACGAACCCGACGCCAAAGTTGTTGGGCCCAGCAGAGCCAAGAGGCGGATAAGCCGGCATCCCATTGTCCCATGAGTTGAACTCCTCGTGGTCACTATACGTAATAGAACCTTCCCCGAAGGTAGAAGATACCGGACTGTAGCCTCCGTACGATGGCGACGGTATGTTCAGATACTGCTGGCTCGAGTATGGCGAGGAAATCGCCAAGGGGCTAACCCCAGATTCCTGCTCGGGCGCCATCACGGAAAGATCTTCGGTGCTCCAGCTGAACGCTGGGTTGTCCTCATACGGCAGATACGAGCCCGTGGAAGGTGGGGTACCATGTGGCATGCCCTCGCCCATGTAGAAATTGGGCCGGTCGAACTGCGGGAAGGATGGCGTGCGAGCCGGGTGTACCCAGCCCATGCGGGATCGGAATTCATTGACGGTGTCGATGGGGAATTCCATGAGCGACAACGGTGTCTGCGAATCTCCGTCCAGGCTTCCAGAAACGTTGATCGATAGCAGTCGTCGGGCGATCTCCTCCACCGGTCCAATTGCAAGGCTGCCGAAGTACGCGGCGCCGATCTCAGGGAAGAGGCGCTCCATCATGATTGCGGCAGTGTAGTAGTGCGCAACAACAACCAGGGCACTTGGAGAAGTGCCATTCTGCTTGAAGCACATCACAGGAAGCCAGAAGAGCCAGGTGCGGAGCGGCCGGAGTCGATCAAATTGATCCTCAATCGACTGGATTGGGCTGACCTTGCGAGCACCCTTGAGGAAGCATACCAACTGCGTAGCAAGCTGGGGGTCTTCCTTGTTCTGCTTGAGATGAGCTTCGACCTTCGTGATCTGGTTGATAGTGCGCTGGAACGCATCAAGATCTTCCTTGCGTGGTTGATGAGGCTTGTGATCCGGCGTTGGGGACGGGGGCGCAGTAGGGAACGTGCTGCTCTCGGCAATGAATTCTCCAAATTGGGACTCGTGCTTCCAGGGTTCCATAGCATCAATGACCTTTTGCAAAATGGCGTCAGCAAAACTCATTTTAAAGGAGCATGAGCTTGTACTTACGGATGAGGTCCCTTGCATCAATTGGGTCCAGCTTCGCCTATTATTCCATCGGGTAAGCTATAGTCTACCGGGTACATGCATTGTATTGCTTACCAATCTGTGGCCTGCCACGAGAGCACAAGCGAGGCAGCCAGAACGGCATCCGAGTTTTCACGCGCGAACGATCCTATGGCTTCCTGCAATCCCTTGAGCGCAATGCCGCGATGCTCGTAGGCCATGCTGCCCACGTGTGGGCAGTTGGTCAAGAAGGCGATGTGTTCCGCCGAGAAAGCGAGCAGAGCATGCATGACATAGCTGTGAGTAGCACCGATTTTGAGGATGCTGCCTGCAAGTCAGCGCACGACACTATAGACGGGCTAGAGGACTGAAGACATACGTTGGAATTTGACGGGTCCAGAGGGTGAACCCGTTGGCATCCATGGCACTCATCTCATTGCAAATGGCAGCAACATGGAAGATCAACCTGAGGTCTTCAACAGAGAAGAACTGGGGAGCCGGTGCTGGATATATGTTGAGGCTCGGGAACGGGAAAACTCCAGTTCGCTGCCACTGCTCGACGGCAGCCTCGATCTCAGGGGTCCACATTAGATCGGGCTTGTCGGGAGTAGCGGCCCTCTCATCAGGAACGGGCACATCGTTGTACGGGCACCGGACCTTATGTTTGGTACAATTACGGCTGCTATGGAGTCAGCGAATGTCACTTTTAACTAGAGTGTATGCTACACACCATTGTGGGAAATTTTCGTCACATCGAATGTGTCGACGTTTGCTACAACCCTAGTCAGTTTCCCGATCTGATATAAAAGCCATGAGGCCAAGCATACCAGTTATCACAACCCTTGCGGGACTTGGTGTGACTGAAAAAAACAACAATCAGCAAACCGAGACTCAGAATCCTAATTTGGTAGGAGAAACAAACCTGCGTCGAGGAGGTCCACCACCTGGGCCAGCCATTGGAAAAGCTGTAAGATTATAAAGTTGAACGAAAGAACTGAACTAGATTAGTATACTCGATACCGGCACATCCATATCCGGCAACGGAATCCTTGCCAGTATAGGATAAACTAGTAGAAGGATCTACATACGTGAAGCAGGACACGAAATATAATCGTGCCTAGTAAAGCGAGCGAATGGGTTTTGCGAGTGTCTAGTTATAAGACGTTCCTAGACAACAAGCTGGAGGTAGATAGCGGGGTGCCTCCTTTGTTGAGATGGGTTTGATTAAAGAGTTAAGAGTAGTAAGCTAGGTCTATATCAAGACATAGACAAACAAGTGTGTTGCGTTGTGCCTCGAAAGATTTACGATGTCGGGTTCGGCGGGGTTAAACTCAGGCACAAGACAGATTGCTGACGTCGATGATGTTGATCGTTGATAGAGCCTGATATATGATGGTTGTTTTGCTGGACGTTTCCTTCCAGGTGTTTTAAGCGATTGAATAACTTCTCTCGAGACTCTCGTAGTAGTACTAGCAGTCAAGGGACGTGGACAGACTCTCTTGAGACAACGTGCGATGTCCAATAGTTGATTTATAGCAGCGGCGGGTTTATTGGCTTTTTCTCTTTTGACGACGGGCTGCTGGACAAGTCGGGTTCACGATTTTGACGGGATGAGGTATCCTTTCGAGTCCAAATCTCCAAACACACAAAAAAAGGAAAAAGCGAATGACAGGAGCCAACGAGGACTTCCTAAAGGGAGGTGAGGTTAAAGCGAGTGTGTGGTTTGAGGTTAGAGCAAAGCTCAGGGTTGAAATTGTATTTGTATATGAGAGACTAATAGGATGGAGAAAATCAATGGGGGACCGGAGGGTTGTTAAATAACTACCCGAGATGGATGTGTTGAAGTTGGGCTGGTGGGCTGTGGGCATGCACTTTTTGGGGCGTTCTTTCTTTGTACACCGTGTCGCTGAAACTTTATTGACTGTAGGACTTTCCGCAAGGGGAAAGAATACTAATGTACATACAGTAAAAAAAAATTAAAAAAGTGTACCTTGGATACATCTCATAACCATCCATAAGCGCATTTTCATACCCATTCATAGCCAACTTACTATAGTGGGGGGGCCATGGGGGAGGTTGGTCGCTAATGGGAATCCATCCGCCTCAAAGTACAGGTATACAGTATAAAGCACCGTCACTTCCACCAATAGCTTTAGTGCAGTACCTTTTCCATTTACATCGTAGTGCCTTTGTGGGGGAAGAAGTGAAGGGTGGGAAGGGTGAAGGGGTGGAAGGAAAGGTACAGTACATCTCATCCCTACAGCACGTACACTATGTAACAATACCGTTACCCTTGAGGGCATTGTCAGTTAGGCTACTAGATAATGATTGCATTAAACAACAATAGCCAATCCGATTTCAAATTACCATTATCGAACGATGCAACTTCACTGCATGGTATTAGCACCAAAAGAAGCCCGTCGTCTTAGGGCGCGCGGTGGTTGGGTCTAAGTAGTAAGTATCATCTTGTCTTTACCTGTTGTGTGTACCTGACTGTGCGCAATCCGCTGCACCTGGGCACCAGTGTACGCAGTATTTGGCACGCTGTAACCAGAAGGAGGGTGGTGCTGAGTCTTTTATTAGCTGGCTGCCAGCAGTAACAATAACTAATACCCCGGCGTCTAAAAGTTGTTAACGCTACTCTACACTTAGGTCGAATATTACAGTATCAAGTCATATTCACACAGTACTATATGATACCTACAATACTACGTACGTACTTATGATACTTGTTTAGGCCCGGCACTGGCACGGGCGTGTGTGATGCGAATAATCGTTCAAGAGGGAGTGAGGAGTGGGTGGAGGAGGGCAGCACTTGGGTGTGAAAAGGACCCAGAGTGGTATCGTCCGCCTACCTTTCACCGTTCCATGATCTCAGCCAGATCCCTGCCAATGAGCTTCTACAGTTGTACATAAGTGGTATGCGTCTCTAAACCTTTCTGGGCTTAGGGACAACGGAGAGGCGAAGCCAACTGCTCGGCCCCATCGGACTGGATCCTCCAGCTCAATGGATAGTGGTCGAAAGTCAGCAGTTGCATCAACCATTTTCCCCTTCCACACTATCCAGGAACATTTTCCCTTTCCCTGCGTGCATTACCTGAGCTAGGTTTGGGCTGCTATCGTCCCATCATCCCATCCGACAACCGCTTCGAAGGCTTAGGAATAGGGCGGCGAGCGACGGCGAACGGCACTACACGTGTAGTCCCTCGAACGGCATCTTTTATATTATAAGATGTTCTGTCACACCATCGGAGCTTTGTCGTTGATTCTGTGCTGGACGTACATACAACATAGAACTGGAACACCCCGAAGCCAATAACTGGCTGTCTGTTGGACATGTCAGCGTGGCGGGGCTATGAAGTTGCTCTGACTCCACCGGGATCACAATAGCGACCATGGTGGACGGAATATTATTATGCGAGAGCGTCCAGTCACCTTGAATATCGCCCTGCGATCTTGTGGCAGAGACAGCGGTCTCACTAAACGTGGCCGGCACCATCAGTATTAGTAGCCCCCAGATCACCTCTCAGATTTCAGACAATACTATGTAATCACAGGCCAACCTTGATGGTATGGCTAACTTTTATCAGCATGGTCTTGGTGTGGTAGCATGCATCGAAGCCGGACTGTAATGAAGCCTAGTCTGTAGGAATCAATCCGCACCGCACGCGTAGAAAATATGATCCATACAGTAGATGTCTTTTACTGGGTTATGCCGTGTGCCTATCCCACATGCATGCTTTAAATCCTCTTGAGGAAGAACCAGTCATTCGGCACACACTGACTGACACCTACAAAAGCCGCACATGATACGGCAGGCAAGCAGTATATTATGTTTGAGACGAAATTTAACCACATGCTGATGCTAGACATTTGTCGCATCATATTTACAGTTTGGGCGTGGTTCGGAGCAAGCAGTTAAGCAGTTAAGCAGCTAGGCCAAGGAAGTAACATGCCAATATTGATACACATCGAAGAATCGGAGATCTGTTGGGATTATTTTAACCTCCTTGACTAACTACTTACAGGCAAAGTAGAGGTTTCCTCGCTACCTAGGTGATTATTACCTACGTGTATCAGTTAAAGGGGACTAGAAGTTCGCCAAGGGAGGTTTCTTGGAAGCTAGCATCGTAAAAGTCCAGCGTTTCAGGTGAACGGACATCTGAGCCTCAGTTGCGGCTTGAACGTTGCGTTTCGAGTAGTGGCTAAAATTCCTGCATCCCGAAGCCCCCGTCGCGAGAGTACCGAGACTAGTAGTGAGGTCCCGACGCCGGAAAGCTCGTCGTCAAGTCACATACATAGTAGAAAGAATTAGCCCCGATTTTGTCGCGTAGCGGCATAATTCAGCACAAGGCCAGGACGTTTTGCTATACCCGAACAGAACCTGGATAAGTAAAGCAAGGAGCAAAACTGCCTGATATCCCAAGCAAGCATGTCCATGACCGAGTAGCACTATAGCAACGTCATGCTGAATTTTTGCTTTCTGAAAAGGTCAAAAGTCCCGGTCCTAGCTCCGTAAAGGCAACAACATTTTTCATATGCGCAACGTTGGAATACACCTGTCGTAAATGGATAGGAGCGCCGAGCGCACGTACCAGCTGAGCCAAGACTGAACATTTTAGTTCGGATCGCGGCTAACAGAGGGTATCTTCAGCGTCAAGCCCAAAAACACAAAAAGAAGAAAAAGAGAAGCTCCAATTGTTCTTTCAGTCTGACCCACAACATACAAGCGTACCGTAGTATAGAATCCTTTTAGACGCTCGGTAACCGCATTAATAAGACTATCCCAAGTGATCGATCCCTTCTATCTACGGAGACATAGCCGATAACCTAGGGTCCCGCTCCGGGCGGAGCATCCATAATTATCGGGAACGGAACAGTAGTTACGTTTACTTTCTTTTTGCTGAGTGGATGCTCTTGATCTTTTTTTTTCCACGCGGCTTAGTAAGACCGCGGCAGGCTAAAACTGTAAGGAGGTAGAGCACATGAATATGATGCAATACTATATTAGTTGCATATCAAACTAAGTATCGACAAATCTTCAAATTCGTCTGCTGGCGTTGGTATATATTTTTAGGGGTCCATAAATGCAATGTTATTACCAGGTAAGATATCCAAATGGATGGTAAATAGTAGTTGTTCTCGCATAGCTCGTTTACTTATCGGATTCTATCGCATTCCTGCGAAAGGCACATCCATTATCGTGGGTTTCTCATGATGGAGGATGGGGAATTTCGCAGGGGCATTCTGCAATCCTCGATCTAAAGATTTTTGGTTCATGCGGATATACTCGACGTGGTTGGCTGAAACAGCAGTTTCTCGTGTCCATTTTTGGAGCACATCTCAGGTGGATTGCATGCCCAGCCAACCCAGATAGGCTCGTCGCGGAACGTGTGAATTGACAAGGACCCCTAGGCGTGCCGCGCTTCTTTTTACCCCTGTCTTGCCCCGGAGCCCTTAGCCCTTAGCCTTGAGTCCCTGACGTCTTTTGCGTCCTTGACGTAACATAATATGCATGGTAGTAGCCTATTCCAAAGCGGAAAGAGATTCATCGAGTAAAGCGCGCTCGGTCAGCGGTGAGGAATCGAACCATGTTGGTCCGTGCTTCTACCTACTCCCACCTACTCCGAAATCATTCTCATATTAATTGATTGGTGAACTACCGCGTCGCTTTTCCTTCGCCGGCATAGCCTCATTTTACGCGGTTCCATCAACGAGACACAAGACCCTGAAGAGCCGTTTGGCGCGTACAGGGACGACGCCAAACGTCAAGACAGAGGTCTCGCGTGGCCGTTAGCTTGAAGATAGTCGAACGGATCCGGCATTGAGGTTTGCGTCAAGTTAGGTCCTTGCCGAGTCCCGATACAGGTGCAGCAGACCCATAATCGTCGATCTTCAAACATCGAGGGCTCAGATCATCGAAGTCCTTGACTGCTCAGCAACAAACGTACCCGTGTACATATTATCGTGACAGATGCAACCTTCAACATTGTTACTCGGTCGAAACTCATCCAGCTTTTTTGTCTCACCCCGAGCGTATGACAGATCATAGGTAAAGGCGAAGAAATAAAGTCCTAATTGCATCACAGCTCAGCCACAGGGGATATTGATGTTGGCAACTACAGCCGAATGGGTAGGTGGTTAATAAGAACATATATTAAGGGTCCTCCTCGTCAACAACCAAAAGATTGCGCCAGAGCCAAAATGTTGCAAGTCTGTAAGTCTAGTAGATAATAGTCTCTTCGAAAAGGCCTTAGTGCTATGTGAGATGAGATATCAAATGTTGTTTTTAATTTTCTTCAACTGCCAGACTGCCATTCATAACACCAGCACTAATCGATTTGATTATGAAAGCAAAGGTCCCCCCCCCCCCCCCATTAGCCCAGTCGCTAAACTGTACATAGTGTAGTATGTACTATGTAGAGGATGGATGTGTGACATGGATGTACAATACATCAGGAAATCAATGGATGTACCTACTGTGTCTGATGTACTGTACAGTGCAGTCAGAAATCGGATCTGCTGTTACCTGCCAGCCGGTTAAGCACGGACCTTTCCAGATTTAGGTTAGCCTTTTTCTATTCTTAGTGACGACCTTTGAAGATATCCCTGTCTCGGCCACAGATTTCCTGCGAGAGACTTTGTCCACAATGCGCTAGCTACTGTGCCGGTACATTCATTGATAGGCTAGGCTAACGTTAGGGCCATGTTTACACTACTATGGTAGCGGTCGATTGTTCACTGGAGCGCCTGTGATAACCCTAGCATAGCGCTGTATCGGTAGGTACATAGGTAAAGTACAGGAGCATCTTGGGGCACAGACTTTGGGAGAGCACAGAGCATCGTTTGTCTTTTGCCCTGACGTCTTTTACCCTTCGGCAAGTCATACGTCTATCTGATATGCTTTTCTAGATCTGAATCCTCTTTTGATACAACGTTTCATGATCTTCACAGCTTCGCCTTCGATAGATCCCCTCTGATCCCCTCTGGATCAATCAACACAGAGATACAATACATATGCAAAGGTCGGTCTTTGTGCCACTATCATCGTTCATTGGCCAGTCGATTTTCGCGCCTTCAATTCCTATCCTGTGATCGCATGTACGTGTATCGCGCGACATATCCAACATCTACGCAGTATCTCTACTAGGTAGTCTGGTGTAGTCTGCTACTATGCTACTGTGCTCGTTGCTACATAGCATGTAGTTAGTCGCATTTAACTGCCGTTTTACTACTGCCTAGGTAAGTTATCCACTGTCCAGGTTCAAGGTGTTTGCTCAGGAGCCATTACCAAATATCATGATTTCACCTCGCTAAATGACCTACCGCGCTACGCAGTTCTAGCCCGGGCTGCCCAGGTACTCTCGCTTTCATTTAGCGACCTCGGGTACTGTCAAGACTCCGATAGTCTTTCGGTCAACCTCATGAGATTCATCGGGAGATATTGATTTTTGGGCACCTCTTCTTCTTAGCTCTTCGACTACGATAAACCATCTGGCTATGTTATTGGCGATAGAACCTAGGCATGGCACAACAGGAACCATCTCCTTGGGCCGGGTGGCTGATTTGAGATGCTCTATTTTTATTCAGTTCCTCGCCTAAGATCATTAAGTCCTCGCGCCACGTATCGTGGTTTCGTGCCATCTTGAAGGGATTGGCAGATGCTGCTGCGTGCCGTCAGTCATTAAAGCACATGAGAGGCGGTGAGTAACAAATCACCTGCAGGGCAAATATGAATTGCAGCTTGCTTTCGACATACCTAACATGTTGGGGGCTTTAGGTTGTGACACCCGCATATTTTCATGATTTTTTTCTTTCTTATCTTGCCTTTGAACATATTTTTCTCTCTCTCGATATTTTTGACTGTCCAATCACATCTCCACTTTCCTACCTACCTACCTCATACATATTAAGGTGGACCTCTAAACTGTGTATACAGTATTCACTCACTAAAACATCCTGAATCCGGTTTCAGTACAGTTAAGCCTATACAGTGAATGGTCTTTCTCTCGAAGCCAACCGGGTAAGGAAGGCATTACTAATAAGATTTAATGGGAGAAAGCAAAAAGAGAAAAAAACAAAAACAAAAAAAAACTTGGATTAAAATAATTCCACGTGAGGGGTTCCTTTGGAATGCATGGAGCATGGAAAAAAGCACCCCAAAGTCCATCATAGCATATCCACTTAGGCCGTAGTGGGACCGAGGTGGAGCAGTAGAAGGTCTAAAGAAGGACTAGAAAAAAACAACATTGTGGAATTCAAACTCCATCTCTTTGATTCTCCACTCCATCTTCCGCCCTGCGAGCTGCCATGACGACACCAACGCAAGCAGCCGATTCGCTGGTTTAGCTCGGCGCAACTATATTTAGATACATCTTTTGAGTGTGGCCAGCCTACGGGTAACTGACAACCTAACCTACCTCATACATTAACTAAACCTGATTTGCCTTTATTTTTCTTTCTACTTCGCTCACTCGCTCGCTCGACATTTAACCCCTTTTCGGAAATCGATTATTACATAGTACATTACATACTATATACAACTCCGCCCGCGCGTCATATGCACACTTTCAATCGCGTATGACAGCTTTGAATGAATTCTTTCGCTTTTCGTTCGCGAAACAAAAGCGATATGCGCACCCATGAAATGATCTCCATCCGTCTCCAGGTTCCTGGAATTCGCTCCCTACTTTTACTTACCCAACCTAGGAAAAATCATTAATTCGACGGCATTTTCCGCTTACCCTACCCTTTACCCTCGGTGTAGAAGCATTGATGGACTCAGAATCAATATCGAACAAGCTAGAGAGAGGGTAATGATATGATAATGACTTAAGCTTATACACTAAAATAAGGTATGTTATGCATATGTACAGCCTAAAAGTCGCCGTTATGATGGCCACGTTAATACCGAAATGAGTTTAGACCCTCGCATGAAAAGTATACTATGTAGTGAAAGAGACCAAGTGGGTTTACCAAGGCGAGATCCCATTAGTATTAGGAGGGCTGATAGTTTGGGGAGCCAGCACGGGGTAATCAGGCCTTACATTATGCACATGCCTAAGTTTAATGCTCGGTATGGCCTGAGTTTCTTGTCTGGCCAAGCTAGCCAGTCTACTGGCTAGTATAGAGGCTTTTCCTAGCATACATTCAGGATAGTACGGACGTACGGTACTATGTATGTTGTCAGTGCCTAGCAATTCGCGATATCCTCCTAGTGGGCCCCGTTCAGTTGACAGAAGTTGGACAACTGTCCCTCAAAGCCGGGAATACCCTCCATCGCCTCAGTCACTAGCTTTGCATCTCGACTGCCTATCTAGGTATCTCCTCAACATGACACTATCAGTATGGTTCTTTATCAACCATAGTTACACGTCTGTTGTTCGTTCCAGGGGGACGGGACGAAGAGGCGACGTTGCCTGGCATATACCTTCGGTTCCACATTCCCAAGCATTGCGACGACCTGCTGGTTGCCACGACGCAAGTTAGCATGTCGTGACATGCGACGGAAATTCTATTGAAGACTCCCTCCTAGTCTATGGCTAGCTCCCCTGGCTAAGAAAACAAGAAATTTTGAGTTGGCATGGTCGCCTAGCATTCGCGGTATCCGGTGACCGATCTGGCCACGGCTAGATACTTCTGAACATTGGTTTCTCGATCATAGCTGGCTGCCCTTGAATTTCCCACCATTATCGCCTTCATGCAGCATGCAGAATAGCTGAGCTGGCTGTGAAACCACAAGATACTGCCCAACAGGGCAAATGGGTTAGGAGGCGTCGGTACCATCCTACCCCTTTTGGTCCCGCCAGTTCATCGAGGCTGTCCATGCGGCAATGACATCTTCCGAGAATTATATGCGCATAATGGATACTTCCATATAGGAGGTTTCCTTGGCGAATTGGCTACTCTCCCCGAAGGGACCGTACCAGCGCCCACGCTGCCTTGGGGGCACGAAAGTTTCACGTAGCTCACGGCGCATCGATGAAAAATCTCCGCGTTATGTCGAGCTTCCGGGCTGCGTCGTGCTCTCGATGGTTATCTACGCGCCGTGCCCATGCAGCGCGCTGAGGTCAGATGCTCTGTTCGCGAGACACAAAGTGTTACGACGTTAAATTCCGTACTACTTCTCACCGCTTCATAGAAAGTCCCGAGCATAGCAGTCTATTGCTTGACTTCAAAACTCTCTGGATACCGGATGCCCGGGTAGGTGAGCACAGCATCTTCAGCTTTAATATAATGACCAAATTCCCCCTCATAAGGGGCTTCAAGCCTTATTACAACTTCGATCAGGGGTGAGGCCATACACCTAGCAGTTAGCTGCATACTCTTGTGGTAACATGAGGTTAAATAACATCACAGTCTCCCTTCAGGTGCTCATAGGAGTTGATATATTATGAATGAGATAGACTTGGAGCCCCATCCACTATCAACCTGTCTCAGCCTTTGCCCTGTACAGTATGAATGCTACCGCTCTACAAATGTATTCAACCAGTGAACTTACTCTCCTGCATATTAAACGTCATACCTACATACTAGTTACGTACGGCCCCAGATCGTGTAACCGGCAATGAACCTCCGAGTCCGTGTCTTCAAACTCCGAAGACATGATCAAAGCCGGTTTGTGTACGAGCAAGTTGAAAATGCAATAATCATAAGAGACATAGGTCAACATTATGATTACATCGAGGCACAACGCCTTGAAATCAAGTCGACCGGTTCCCCGTATATGTGCTTTGGTGAAGATGTCCGTACTAGCTAAAGACGCCGCCCTGGCACTACGAAAATGCTAGTAGTCTAGTAGTGAAGATGCCCCTATGTTTACCGCCCCTTTAACTTCCGTCTCGGATGATACTTCGGGGATAATTAGATCTATGGCTAGTAGCCGCACTGTGGTACTCTACATTATGGTGCTATGCTGTTTGACTGGTTTAGATGTAGGTGCTTAGCTGAGGCTCTCGTGAACATATCGAGAGAACCAATTCAACAGGACATGTCAGAAGATCCGATTCTGAGCATGTCGGCACTTCTGTTCTGCTAACTTTACAACGTAAGTATACTCAGCTTAGGGACTTATTGACCGCGATCCTCCTTCGTCGAAAGCGTTTCTGTACAAGTTAATTAGCTGTGCGGCATACACATCCTATTCAACGGCTGCCTAGGTAGCTGTATATTTAGAAATATCCCAGCATAAGCGCCGAGCGGGATCTATGCGTTGGCCGTGCTTCGCCGTTGACGATACCAACCAAGTGAGAAGCAGACTGGCCCACGTATGCATATACTAAGAAGTTTATTCTAGAAATAATCCCACGAGGGAAACCAACGCATGTCAGCGGGCATATTATGCGGCGTGGGAGTATCAATGCTCCCGACTTAGCCTTATACCTTACAGAACAACAGAATCCGACCCGTGACGGCACGGGCAAACATCAGATACCCTCGCCTTCCCCAGTTGGTGGCAGATACCCGGTTGGAATCTTTGCATTCCCGGATCCAACGTTACGGGGGGTACAAGACAGCCGCCGGTTCGGCGTGCCGAGGCGGTACTCACTTTTGCTGTCGAGCGCGATTGCATGACGATTGCTTACTATGAGCAGTCGGTCTGAGCCCACCCGTCTTACGTATCGTAAAAAGCGAGCTGGGCTTTCCCATTGGAGGTACATTAAAGGATATAGGCATTCGGTTATGTCTTTGACCAGCCAAAGCCACGCCGACGAAGACCCGATGTCTTTCGCACCAACAGACGGGTGGTGATTGGCGCGGGATGCGACGGGGAAAGGGTGTTTATGTCAGAAACTCGGGGGCTGAAGACCATGCGTCCGTGGTTTTCTTTTTGATGGTATCAGCTCTCAACGTCCCGCTTACGCGAGAGACCGTTTTCCCAAAGCTAAGGAGCCTCGGTTCCAGCGCTAGGGGTCTTTGCCAATGTCGTCAGCAGAAGGATCTGACAGCCACACCCCGTCCTGCGCACATCTTCCCCCAATAGCGGGTGTGTGATATAACAGGGGGAGAATCCCGCCGACCGCTTCACCCTAATTCCAACGTTGCTCGGCTTTTCGCCTCTGGATACGATTATGGTGAGATCGAGGACGCGCTGACTCTGGTGGTTTACCGCTGAAAACGCTATGTCGGAGACGATGAGGCGATCAACGACTTTTTTTATGGCACCACGATGGTTCTTTATTGCGGTGTGTTTGAATGAACCCATGTTTTTCGGCCTCAGAATTGCAAGGCTACTTCAGGTTTTATCACAATTACCTAGGTTCTACGGTTACGGATTTGCGGATAATGGTCTCATATTATGGTCTTCTAGCCTCTAGGTATGAGAGGATTATGGTGTAGCTGCATTACTCTAGAGAATGAGAAGCGAATACTCACATATCCTCCAAGTTAAAAGATGAATGTATTAGTATATGCTATGTACTCGCTAGTAATATTTGGTACTATATATCGCGTGAGTCATAGCTAGCTAGTTAAATGTATATAAAGGATGTATAATGTCTCAAACCAGCTGCAAGTCAAATATTAATATACCTACCTATGTACCTATTTGTAGCAAACTATTTTTGTTTGTTAGAAAGGTTGAGATATATGATATTATATCTAGAAATCAATACTTGAGGAGGTGTTATGTCTTTTATAATAGTTAATACCTTCACATTCATCTACGTTCTGGCGTTAAGGGGTTAATTAGGTAAGTTTTCCTATAGATAGCCTACACGTATCAAGAAGACGAAGTGGCTTTAATTAGGTAGTATGTATTATGGTCAACAGGTTAAGGATTTATTTCCAGTGTTGATGCTCATAGAATAATATACACTATGTACATACTAAAACATATCTTACACGTGGAAGTGATAGTGACAACATCTGCCTCAACAACTTCTATTTGGTATATGAAGTCGATCTGTGACCATCCAATAAGACATCAACGATTCTGAACTGAATACGCAGGGCTGTGTCGCATGGATATACTTTAACTTGATATATATTATGGAACCAGTTCTTATACCGCGACTATGGGTTACCTGGGCATGGTTTGTTAGTAATATAATTAAGGTGCAATGTCATTACTCTCTTCGTTTAGTTCAACAAAAACCATAGCTCCCATAGATCTATCGGGAGCTGACATATAAATTACGCCTATGGATAGTTATGAACCCCAATGGAATAGTAAGAGTAAGATGTGTGAGTAATAACAAAATAAGTGAGCTTATGACCAAGTTGTTTATGGATATGAGACTGTGTGATTATATCGATTGAAAAGCAAATAAGGAGTTTTCACCATTTGCCATCGAACATAACAATAAACAGTTTTTATATATAAAACATTCTCATTCATTCTCATAGAAAAACTATATAAATATCTACCTGTATCTTCCCAGGCGTCACATGCAATTACTCTAGAACTAGAATTTGATTTACTTATGTCGATATAAAAAATTAATATTACAACTTAAAGGGGTAGTAAGGACACAACACTTCTTCACATCCTTTTAGCAGGGAGCGAAAAAAACCCATCCATCACAAGAGGAACACCCTCGCCCTACTTGTTGTACCTAAAGACTACCAATACGAGTAGGTCAATAGGTGTACACTTATACTTCAAAGAATCGCGTGGAGAACCTTTCAGCAATCTCCCCAAACAGTCGAAGTTCAACTACAGTTTTCTGAAGCTCGAGGTGCATATTCTCAGCAGCTCCACGAGTTTCTCATCACGCTCGCGCGCTCCTCAGACATCATCTTCTCATTCCGGGATGTATACACTATTATTACCATAACAGATTTGGAAAACCTCTAGGAGTGTAAATTTCCTGAGTACCACCCATCGTTAACCGAGAATGTGTACTCAATTGGTACCAGAATTATCTGGCCAAAGTTGAAACCACTATCGAAATATGAACAACCAACCGATCAAATGACAGAGTTTCTTAGACCTGCCAGACGGGACTATAATGAACAATACAGCACGACAAATCTTGGCCATAACGACCAAGAGTAAGAACAGTGCAATTTCCAATATTAATGCGTCCACAAAAATGCAGCCCCTAAAATATCCTTCCGAGGGGAACAATTGAATATAGCAAGCACTCGAGCGGGCCGCCTGTACGTCGACCGTACAGTCGATGCCCGGGTGAGGCGGGCGATATCATCCACCATTAGCAACTAGTACTCTCGTTCGCCCAGGGAAATGTCCTCGACACAAACGCAATGTTTTCGCATATCGAGACAAATTGCGTTGAAGTTCACAACGGTCGCCTTTTCTTTAAGGTGCTTACTTTATAACCGACCCCATCCTTGACTATGGAGACGGGCAAATCAAACAGCTATAAATGAGTGAATGAAACAAATTAATTCAAATAACCAAGGCATCGGATTTTCGAAGCGCCCGATACGATTCACCACCAAGGGACCCAGCTGGGAAATGCCAACAAAGCACACCACTGGTAGCCCGAGCGGCGCCCTCCGAGAGAACAGGAAGAGATAAGCGTCGAGACCGATTCCTCGGAATGAGAAAACCGAGCTTTCTGGTCTCGCTAAATCGTCTCTTATTCGCGTCGAACAACTGTGACGCCTGCAGCCGTGGCAGACCGGAAAAGACACATCGGCAGATTGGAAGATCCGCGAGACATGACTATAGCGAGCCTACCCTGGATTGCAGACCAAAGATCTGGTCGTCTCCAGTTAGGAGAATGTAAACATTTCCCCTCTTTAGACCAAGACAAAGCGTCTGAATGTATGTACGTATCCAATGTCGAAGAAGCCTGGATGGAGGCTTTCTCGCTTCTTCGAAGTCTTGATTGAGTTCAAACTACATCTACGAACACAATTATCGTCCGCTAGCCTAAAATAATTCAAACCTGAATGCGTCTGGCAGATTACAAATGACGTGGGAAGCGGTGTTCATGACATCAGTCACAGTGATCTGATTCAGCAGTTACCCCTTTTTCAAAACTTGCACTTCACATAGCCCCTATATTCACGAGAATAAATGTGAGAGCCCAAGCAGACCCATAATCAAGTCCTGGATGTAAAGTAATAAGGGGTGTTTGGTTAATTACTAAGTCACCACCTCCTTTACACTTAACCACTGAGCAAACAGTAAACTAAATGCGCGATGTACTATACATCTTTCAACCGGCCGAGACCACCGCACTCCCACGGACCTAAGTCGGGACGAAAGAGCAACAGGGCCCCGGAAGGATTCATTCCTCTTAGGGTGGTACACCGAGTCCACGACCCGACCGTATGGAAAAGCACAGTATACACTCTCCGCAATAATCTGCAACTTTGTCCCCCTTTAACTCCCACTGCTATAGCTTGAAATTCGAGGAATTGCTTCGAAAACCTGTTTTCGGATGATTGGAGGTGCTTCCAAGTTTTAGACAAGGCCCGATATTCCTCCTTGCCCTGAGTAGCTTAGCTCGCGGTACTCAGATCCTGTTTCCCAGTTAGCCCCTGCCTGGCATTTTCTAGAAGCCAGACACGTAGCACGCATTACCAAATTCAATTCCAAAAAAACAAAAACAAGACAAGTTTCGAGTGTATATGAATGTTTATATCGACCGTGATGCACGTATGTGACATAGCAGGTATCTCCGACTCCTATCTGGAGTAGTCCAGCCCTGGTACTTCTTTTTTTTATCCCGTCTGTTGCAAGAATGAAAAAAAAAAAAAAAAAAAAACCTAAGCAAGCCTCCGTCCGTCCTTCCTCCATGCCGCTGAACAATGCGAAGAACTTCTCTTGAGGTATCATGTAATAAGTTTCACCTGACCCAATGCCAATATTTGTCGTAGCCTAAAAAAAAAAGTTCGGCAAAAAGCAAAATCTCTGTACCCTTTCCTGACCGTGAACTCCCCGTTCCATGTTGAGTGTGAAATCATATTTTCGCTGATCGTGAACTACATATAGACGATGGTAGCACACGGAACCCGGTGTTCCTATTTGACGGTCGTTGTGGCTTGTTTAGTTGCCATTCCGTCTAGGCATAGGCATGGCGCTATCGCTACGGCTCCTGTCCCTACCAGCGCCTTGTCGAACAGCGTCACTATAACTAGGAATCGGTGGGTTGTTCGGTCTTAGGGTAACTGCGGATGCTCCACGACTGCGTCCTGTTCTGATCAACGGGACCTGATCGCTATCAGAACCGCTACCAGAGCTTTCCTCATCGGAGTGCTCCGGACTAGTATATTCGGGTGGGGGATGTGAGGATTCATGAACTCCCAAGCCAACAACGTCGACGACAAAGTCCCCGTGGGAACCTGCCTCATTGCCACTGTGGCTTGCTTCGCCTATTTCATCCGAAGGTACCAGCTGCGCAAGGGAAATATCAGTAGGACTCCTTTGCGGCCCTGGACTCGTGGGCGGAAGTACTCTAAAGTTGCCACTTCTTGTTCGCCCATGTCCCGGATCTAGGACTGGGCCACTAGTAAATCTTTGGACGGACTGAGTGTAGCCGTGACCTCTAACCGGCGACCCTGAGTACTCATCTTTCCGCCGTCCGGTCTCAAGGAGGATACTTCCCTGTTCGCTCCCATAAGGTGGCGGCGGTGCCAGACTGCCGGTTATCGGGGCCAGCCCCCATTTCTTCACGTTCGCCTCGATAAATACGAAACCGGCTTGGCCAAGGTTGACGTGTACGGTACATGGCCCATTTGCGCCAATAGATGGGAAGAAGTTTTGCGACTTTAGACCATGTACTACATCGTCTAAGCGCTTGCCGTTGCGGGTGAAGAAGATGGTACCTGTCCGAGGCCGATAACCAACGCCGATAACGTCGCCCTGGACATATTGAGGTCCATAAGTCGTTGGGTTGAAGGGTTGATTATACCGTCGGGCGCCGATAGATGTATAGGCTACGGAGTACTTGTGGTACCCTGAATTATCAATCAGTTAGCTTGAGGATGCGTAGAATTTAACTGATTGAACATGCGTACCTGGAAGTCTGAACAACGGATAAGGCTTCGTGCTCATGCCGATGCTTAGCAAAGTCGATTCAGGCTTATCGTAGATCTTGGCTTCCCAATAATATACTTCATTTTGTTTTGGCACGGGCAGATTACTCTGAACGGTGCATTCGGAATCAAAGAATTCGATCTCTGTTCGCCCCTCCACAAAGCAGTTGGCAATTTCTAATTCGGGTTCGAACTCCCACGCTGAAACTCCTTTCTCCTGTATAGCTAAATATTGCGATAAGGAAATGTCCGTCTGGACTGACTCGGGCGGATTCGCTTGGATGAATGCTATTAATCTGTTAGTATATCGTCCTCAGTGATAAGGAATACTACGGATATTGTCGATGCACGATCAATGTATCTGTTACCTTTTGCTCTTAAGTATTCTATTTTTTGCATCTCATCCATCGACTCCAAGGCCTCGGCCTCCTCCTTAGCAAATGCTTGTTCGTCGTCATATTCGCCGGGCCGACCAATCCGGTCTAGGAAGATACGACCGGAAGTTGTGTACTTGAAGAAATAGACGACAAGGAAAATCAAAGCTATTAAGATAGCGGAACCGAATGAGGACAAAATTCCGATCAGGATGCCATCGAGGCTCGCCATATTGGATATTTGGTGTCCGGTCGATGCGGCAGGACGAGGGAATATATATTCTTCGAACCGGGGGACGTTTCCGTCACCGTGAAGTCTCGATCATTCGGAGGTGGGTTGGTCGAGGATAAAGTACCCCGATGTAGTCGCTAAAGCCAAAGGGGGAAAAAAACAAAAAAGAAGGGAGTGGATTTGTCGGGATCGCAAGACAGAATATTCAATAGTAGGTTCTCGATCAGTATGGAAAAAGACGAATATGGAGGGTTGTGGTCGATTGGAGAGGGATATTGGTCCTTTTTGGTGCTTGACTTGGCTCTTGGAGGGATGTCGGGTGTCAAGTGTCGTGTGTCGTCGTACTACTGATATAACTACTGGCCCGGTGCACACCGCGCACGTACACCTCCCAAGGGCTGGTCGCAAGATACCTAGGTAGTGTACGGATCCGTACCTAGGTGATAGGTACCTGGTCTGGTTTAGTCGATAAAACGCCCTTGGTCGCTATGGGCACGGCACTTGTTCAATCCGACAATTTCGAGTTGACCAGATTGATTTGATTGATTGATAGATTGAATAGATAGATGATGGGAGACTAGATGGAAAGAAAGGAAGAAGTAATAAAATAAAATAAAAATGCCTGCCTTGCAGGTGCCGCGTATCACATACAATCAAAAAGTTGGAGAGAGGAATGGGAAAGACGAAGAAGAATGGTCAAGAAGGAAAAGAACGTTGGAAGGAATGGTGAATCAATTCAGCTTTTTGGGTTTGGTATCCCACTTTGGTTACTGCGACAGGTAAACCACAACCTTGAATGCAGCTAGGTAACTGGTAATTGCCCTAGGTGCTTTTCACCGCCCTACAATGATGGGTCTAGCGAGCTGTAAAAGCCTCCAGGGCTGTAGCTTGTGACATTTCTATGGCGTACCTTACCTAAAAAGATGTGAGCGTCACGGGACAAAGTGGGTAGGTGAGTTACACTAGGTACAAGGTACGTAATCGCCTGGAACCTCCGGATTGGTGCGAGGCAAAATGGGTTAATGGTTAATGGGTCAATTGGAATTTTGGAAAGTGGCTTGACTTCTTGATAAGGATCATGTCACTTCCTTCTGTTAGTCGACTCGACGCAATTTTGCCTCGCGACACTAACGTTCGGGAGGTGGCGCCAACCTTCAATGTTCATTCATACTTTTCGTTCCTTTCTTCGTAGTTCGTACCTAACGGACCCAACAATGGCTTTTTTTGCCCACCTCAACCATTCCTAATCCAGTTAATGACGCCGCTGGCACCTGGGCACTGACGTTGAAGATCCCACCTCCCGGAACCCCCTTGGATCACGTTCCCTTGTATCATCGTCACTTGGTTCTATTTACAATGCCTACTATGTAGGTATCTCGCCAATAATTGACATTATTACCTTTCACGAGCCCTTCACAGCATCTCCTAGCATAATAGTGACATAATAGCTAGTATCATACACCCAGTACTCAATTTTCATCAGTTAACAATGAACCAAATATAAAACATAATATCGTATCGACTCTGCATTTTGCTATACCTAGTTCATGACATCTTAGATAAGCGCGGATCTGCCAGGGGCTCGTATCAACAAGCGCATTCGTCTCAAAGCAGCTTTCCGGTCTCAAAATGTTATGCACATTCAGCCCATGCCTAACCTGTGGGAAATTTATAGAGGAGCAAGTTACAGCTGTTAATGCTTACAAGGTCACCCAATACGTTCATGATAGACACAACTAGTATAGATGGACATACGGACCATTGTTCATTAATATTTTCTACACTGAAGTTTCCTTCTCAAACGGGTTTCTTCAGATTTTTTTCTGCGCCTTTGCTCCAGAGATATCTGCCTTCTAACGACCATCAAGTTCCAGGGTATAGCTTTTGTAGTCCGCAACGACCAAATACGTAGACATCTCTCGCCTCCAAATCCTCCAAATAGACGAATTTTCTCCTATGCAATGTCGTCTACACCTGTCGACCCGATTTCCCTATGGATAACACTGATCTTACATAGGGGGTGGGTAGGTTACCTTCGCGGCAATCAAGGCATTCAATTTGGGATGCTGAAATCCAAATGAATTTCGTAGCAATACTAGACGACGAAGTGAGTTCCGGCGTGACTAACGAGGGCTTCGGGTTCGCCTGCGGCTACGACCTCTCCGATCTCTCCTAGAGTCAGGGCTACGATCACGCCGGTCCCTATCCCGGTCCCGTCGTGACTCGGTGCTTCTGTCACGACGAATTCGCCTATCTCTGTCTCTATCGCGATCTTGATCTCGGTCGCGATCACGATCGCGGTCTCTTTCGCGATACCTCTCACGGTCGCGGTCATGATCACGGTCATGATCACGGTCATGGTCTCGGTCCCTATCCCGGGTTCCTTCTCCGCGATACCGATCGCGAGAGCGACGGCGTTCGCGATCACGGCTCCTGTCTCTATCACGACTTCGGTCACGATCTCGGCGTCGGCTAGGGCTCCTACTCTTACTCCGCCGGCGATCTCGGCGATCATCTTTATCTCTGTCCCGGCGATCATCTTTGTCTCTGTCCCGGCGATCGTCATTGTCCCGATCTCGTTCCCGATACTTATCGGTTCGGTCCCGTTCGCGGTCGGGAGGCCTGTACCGATCAATCTCGTCAGGGGCACGAGATCTCTTTACCTCAGGTGAGCGGTCTCCTGTACTCCATTTGTCGTCAACCCCTGGAACGGGAAGACCCTTTTCGCGAGCTTCGCGCTGTGCAGCCAAATAAGCCTTAGCTTCTTGTTCACGCTTTTTGATTTCCCCTTGCTTCCAGGCTTCAGCATCAGTGAGTTCAGGTTTGCTAGAGGTCGCTGGTCGAGAGCGAGATCGACTTCGAGATACGCGTGAGCGAGGTTTCTCAGTTTGAGGTTTAGGCGAGCGAGATCTGCCTCTTCGATCATCCCGTCGATCGGGACGGACACGTGAGCGGCTTCGATCACGTTTTTCTCGGTCGTCTCTGCGCCTTGACCGGCTTCGTTCTCTGGGTTCAGGTTTATACCTGTCTCGCGACCGGCTTCTTTCGTGCCTGTCACGATGAGAACGTACGCGAGAGCGGCTTTGGTCTCGTTGTCCGGGCCGGTAGAAATCCCTATCTCTTTCCACGGGTCGGTCGCGATCTCGAGAACGACTGCGCTCACGGCGATCTGATCGGTGTCGAGACCTGCTTCGATCTTTTCTCTCAACCTTGACACGGTCCCGACTGTGCTCTCGAACACGGTCACGGTCCCGGTCGCGATCCCGGTCGCGATCCCGGTCACGGTCCCGGTCCCGGTCCCGATCGCGGTATTTGCGTTCATCCTCCGTGCCACGCGTCCGGTCATGATGGTGCCGAGAGGAAACCGAGCTAGCCCGTCGTTCGTCCTTAGCCTTAGTATCCTTAGAATCTTTTGATTCTTTGGTTTCTTTAGAGCCAACAGGCACTTTTGATTCCTTGACCTCTTTATGTTCCTTAGACTCCTTAGAGGACTTTGTATCCTTTGATTCCTTCGTCTCTTTTGCATCAGTTGCGTCTTTCACTTCTTTCGCTGCATCCTTGGGCTCGGATTTCGCAAGCTCGGGAGTTTTCTTAGAATCCGAGTTCTTGATTGAGTCGCGACGTATCGGTTGAATGGCAGAAGCAGGCTTCGTTCTTCGGGGAGGTGGGACAAGAGCTTCGTCAATCTCAAGTTCAGGTTGCTTGGCAGCACTTCTCTTACTCTCTCGCAAGAGATCCTCAAGTGCTTCTTTCTCGAGTCTCTCATGATCCTCCTTGGTAAGCGGCTTCTTAAGTTCTGCAGGCTTGCGCCGATCTCGCTCATCTCTAGGAGATCGATCGCGACGTCGGCGTTCCCTACTATCGCGACGACGACTACGATCACGGTCGCGGTCCTTATCACGGTCTCTATCACGATCCCGATCCCGCTCCCGATCCCGCTCCCTATGGCGGGATCTCTCCCGAGATCTGTGTCGGGATCTGCTTCGAGATCTGCGTCGGATATCACGATCCTGGTCCTTTTCTCGGTCCCTCTCCCTTGCCCGCCGACGCTCCTCTCTCTCCTTCTCTCGTTCGCGCTCACGCTCTGCCTCCTTCTTTTCGCGTTCGCGTCGTCGAGCATCTCGTTCTTCCTTGCGCTTAGCTTCGGCTTTCTCAAGTTCTCGTTCCCTTTCGCGTTCCCGCTTCTTGCGCTCTTCCCGTTCGATCTTACGCTTCTCTTCTAGAATTTGCTCCTCTTTCACCCTTAGTTCCCGTCGAATACGCTCACGCTCATCCAAGCTATGAGCAGACTCAGCAGCATACTCAGTATCTGTCTTAGAGCCGCGTATTTGTTCTTCTTTTGCTGCTTCAACTCCAATTTCAGTCTCGCGAAGTTGACGCATGCGGGTCTCAATGGCCTCGACATCGATGAGTTGATCAAGAACTTCATCAGCTTTCTGATAGACTCCGGATCGGTCAAGAGCACCGTCAATAAGGGCGGAAGCCTTTCGGCGGTCGAGGGTTAGGAGTTGGGCTGGGTTGCGTTCAAGTTCTTGCTCCGCCACTTCGAGAATAGATTTGGTGACTTGAGCTTCGTAGTCCTATCCAGTTAAGTAGTTTAGTAAATGGAGATGTATAGTTGTATATCACTGCGTGTCAAATGATTAATCGCGTCTACTCACACTTTGCTCGAACTTCTCCCATACTTGTTTACGGATCGCGTCATATCCGCCCTTTTTCTTGAAGCTATGCGCCAATCCTTCGATCGCTGATCGCGTGGCAGATGTCAAAGGCAAGTCCGAAGCCTTGAACTTTCGTGGAGACAGAGCCGCAGCATCAGTGGCAGGCACCGTTGTTTGGTCCGCTGGGGCCATAGTCGCGGCCGATGAGGCCATCTGGCCTGCACGCGAAAGTCTTCAACTAAGTAAGGTGATGAGCATGTAAATAAAGTATCGATGTTCAAATGAATTATGATGAATATTGAGATGCTCGATGAACGAGTTGTATGAGAGAAAGAACAAAAGCTTGCGAAAAAATAAAAATTGAAAATGGAATTAAGCTTGAGTTATTGTTGCAAACGCAGCCTTTCGACGGGAAGGAACCTTGGAAATCTTAGGCTAGGTACCATACAAAGATCCGCTGAAACCAGTTAACTGTATATTGACCGTGAATGTACAGTTAATATTTGTAAACGTTTCGAAATTTCCACATAGCT
>MU388416.1:0-47453 GCA_022578535.1 Jackrogersella minutella
CTGTGGGGGAAGATCCCTCGATCTGTACTTGTACAACTGGTACGTGCACAAAGTCACAAAAGAGAGACCCACTGGCGGTAGGATAGACGGTCCCACGTAGGTAGATATTGCTGTAGCTGGGGTTACCTAGCTCCATGCATTTACACACACCTAACAGAAACGTTCATATGGATGTCACCGGATCAAGGTTCTGTCAATTCAACGTCTAACAAGAACAAGGACAAGAACAGGAACATTTGAAGTGCTGCAAGGAGAGCTCGTGCTATTTTGTGACCCACTCCCTTTTATCAACCTACCTAAAATTCGACACCTATCTAACCTTGAGCTTCTTTGGGATAATCCTCTTGTGTAGATTGCTTCATCGCCTTGCTGAGAGATCCTCCATAATCTCGCTCCTTTCAATATCTCGAACGCCTAATCAGCTCCTCAAACTCCTCTCAAGATGTCACAAGTCCACGCCTTGTCCGACGACCAGGTATATATCCAGAAATCAATGTGCCAAGTCACCTACTTGCTAATGAAGCACTATTTGAAAATAGGTCGGGCAAGAGCTCCGCAAGATGACAGCCTTCATCAAGCAAGAAGCCCTTGAGAAGGCGCGCGAGATCGAGATCAAAGCCAACGAGGAGTTCAGCATCGAGAAGTCCAAGCTGGTCCGGCAGGAGACCGACGCCATCGACGCGGCGCACGCCAAGAAGCTGAAGCAGGCGGCCATGTCGCAGCAGATCACGCGGTCCACCGTGGCCAACAAGACCCGCCTGAAGGTCCTGGCCGCCCGCCAGCAGCTCCTCGACGATATCTTCGAGGCCGCCTCCAAGCGCCTGGCCGACGGCACCAAGGACACCGCCAAGTACCGCGTCACCCTCAAGAACCTGCTGCTGGAGGGCCTGTACGCCCTGAGCGAGAGCGAGATCCAGGTCCGTGCCAGAAAGGCGGATTTCGGCGTCGTCAAGGACGCTATCAAGGATGCGGAGGACGAGTACAAGAAGACTACGAGCAAGGAGACTAACGTCACAGTCGACGAGGAGAATCCGTTGCCGGAGGGCAGGTGAGTTGATTGTTCCTGTTGGGAGTCCCGACAACACTGGGAATATGATATGCTAACGAAGGGAAATACGTATAGTTCCGGTGGACTCGTAATCATAGGCGGCCAGGGCAAGATTGACATCAACAACACGTTCGACGAGAGGCTACTCCTGCTACAATCCAGCGGTCTGCCCGCCGTGCGAGAGACGTTGTTCGGAAATAACCCCAACCGAAAGTTCTACGACTAAGGGATTTTGGCTGGTTTGCCCGTTCCAAGATTCGACTTTCCCCTACGCGCGCAAATAACACAACGCAACATGAAAACAAAAAACAAAAAACACCGGACGTAAGAAGGGAACGGGGAGAGATTTTTGCTTAGGCAGTGTGACACTATTTCCCCCCAGTCTGGGAAGTCTCTTGTAAGGGGCCGTTGCATTCGAGCGTGGGACTAGCTTAGGTAGACCATGTTCTTTGGTGGTATGGACTCGAAACTAGAAAAGGCTGCTGTATATCATAGGCGTTGTAGGACGTCCACATCAATAAAAACGCTAAATTATTTCTGCACACCGCGCTGCGTATTTGTAACGACTACGATTTCTATTCAAGCAAGACCCATCTCACGTAGCACCACCATCTACACCACCATTACTCCCCTCCCCATCCGCCGCCGCGGCAGCCCCCCGCTCCGCCTTCTTCTGCGCCCAGTTCTTCATGAAAGCCCGCTGCTTCGGCACATTGACGTCCTCCTCCCTGGCCTCGAAGTCGAAGATGCTAGTCTTGGGCGGGGGCCGGGTGCGGACGGCGTAGGTGAGGCGCTTGGCCACGAGGTCGATGGACGCCTTGGCCACCTTGCGGGACAGCAGCGTGCTGTCGTGGATCTTGTCGTGCACGAGCTTGAGGCGGCGCGTGAGCGCGTCCACGTCCGCGTCGAAGCGGCGGCCCGCGTCCTCCGCCGCGCCCGCGTGCCGCCGCATCACGAACCCCGCGCTGCCCAGCACCACGTCCAGCAGCGCCACGAGCGCGCGCAGCGCCTCGAAGTCCGTCGCCTGCGAAACGCGGAACGCTGGCGCGTCCAGCTCGCCCATGATGTCGTCCACCGTCAGCGTCTCGTCCACCGGCTTCCGGCAGAGCTCCGTGTCCCGGAACAGCGCTACGGCGGCCATGCGCCGTCGCAGGTCCGCGTGCTTGGCTGTGGTGTTGGGCATGAAGCTGATGGGGACTACTTGGTTGACGGGGGCGTCTACGCTTTCGTAGAGGTATAGGGATATAGCCTCGCTCTTAGGTGTCGTTAGTCTTTCTAATGTTAAATTTGTGGGAAGGCGTTAGTACTTACGGCTTCGTCCCACTGGCTCGTCCCGAGTTTGGGTAACGCGCTGACAAGCGCTTCCGTTGCAGCAGTATGCTCAGAGCGAACCGTGGTGCTCACGACGGGATCGAGAGCCATCCGTACTAATAGCTGGATAGCCCCTATTGTGTTTTCCGTGCTTAAGTGAGGGGCCATTCGCTCGAGGAGTTCAAGGAAAGTAACGAGACCTGTCCAGTCTTTCTGGGGATATGGATCGTCCAACTTGGGAAAGCTCTGGAGTTTGACATGGGTTTGGCTTCGAGAGTACTTGGGACCGCCTAGCTTCTCTAGCATGGAGTATAGTCGTGAAGTGGTAACGAGGCGGGCGATGCTATTAGGACATAGGGCCACCAAGTTGCCATACTGCACCCGCAGCTGAGCGTTCCTCTCGACGCAGGCTTCGCCTAGGACCCAGAGGAAAATCTCGTCCGGCAAAGCCCTGCCTTTGGCGACGATCGTATGCGGCAAGCCTGATATGATGGCTTGGTTTCGTGTACGTGAATCGGCGAGACAGCGCCAACATCCCTTTGCCCTCTTTTGTGGGAATGGCCCCCTAGGGGGTTTGAATAGGGGTTGCTCCAGGTTAAAGAAGTAGCATAGTCTGTGAGATCCGTCCACTTTGGTCCGGTTCATAGCTCTCATAAGCTTGTCGCCCTTAGCATCCTCTTCGTCATCCTTAAGAAGCTTCTTAGCCGTCTTTTGTAGTAACGTCGGGTCATTCTGCACTTCTGTTAAAATCTGGCTATGACTATCGTCATCGTCATCGTCCTCGCTCTGGTTGATGAGCTCATCAGTTCGCCTGGCACTTTCCTCGGCCCGCTCGAACTGCCGAGCATGGCTGACCAAGTCCTTTAGATTAAACTTGTGCTTGGGCTGTATCGTCAACGGGGAATTGAGATTAGCAGCAGGAGTGGAAGCTATTCGTTTGGCCTTTGGTGTGCAATTAAGATTTGGATCCCGTCGGTGAGGCGCAGGACCATGCTTCCGCTCGATGAAGGCGAATATGGACTCGAGAGAGTCGTCAGAGTCACCATCCTCATCGTCAGATCCTCGGATCTCATCAGTCCGATCACGAGGTTTCGGTGTGGATTTCGGTGGTGTCCTAGGGGTTGAGATTTGCAACTGCGGATCCGGATCCGGCTGAGACGAGGTGGCCGGTATTGATTGGGAGGTGCTTCGGCCGGCTGGCTTGCCGAAGAAACCCCTGATATCACCGTTTCGGGACATTTGATACCACACTACTTTCAATTCTGTTCGTTACTAGTAAATAATAAGATCTCTATCTCTATGGTGGATTGATGAATTTCATGGGTGACTTGACTACAACCAGGTAAGTAGCAGTACACTAAACACTGGCCTCTCAATATTCGAAACTCGTGTAATTCCATAAAAAAGTCCCTAAGCTTTCAATAAGGTTAAGGTATATCCTTGGCTGGAGAAAGGCTGGGGACGCGTCGCACAGATGTGGGGCATTTCTCAGACGTGACGGTCGGTTACTTCCTTTTGACCTGCAGCAAAGAACGTGAAAGACTAACTTAATCGGGTATTTTGGCTGGAAACTCTTAATGACTTAGAGCTAAAAGGGGAAATCCGTTCGGAATGGTAACTGTGGTCTCAAAGATCGAATCAACGAGATGTGCCTTTTCCTCCTTTACAGGGTTCGGCTTACACCCACAGCGCCCATCTGTTCCAGTTCCAAGATTCCGTCCGTTGTATCCTTACAAGTTCTGCGAGTTTTGCGAAAATCAATCAGGGGTGAAGGAAAACGATGGTCTAGTCCTTTCATCGCAACTCATAATCTCAATTTCAACGCCAATTGACACACAGATCCAAACGGTCTGAATAGTTTAAAGTTGCCAAGCCTTATGTGATTAATGTATGTATGTGAATATCGCATTTTTCTATTTCGTATGCAGTGTGCGTCTCCATCAAGATCATCAATGAATGCGGGTTGTCTACAGATCTGTACTCTGCAGATAATTGATGTTTAGCCAAAAGCCTCGCTTTGCCTTTGTTTATGTTCACTTATTCTCGCCATGCACATATCAATAATTGAAGCAGATCATTTATTCATGATTCATGATTCATTATTCATAATTCATTATTCATGTGTCTGGCCCTAGGTAATTATCGATTTATTGGCATCGCGAGGCTGAGTGTGTACCTAGGTACAAGTATGAACATCTGTTTTAAGTTGATACAAGTACCTTATGTAGTACCTCAGTACAGCTGTAAACCCTCCTTGACCATGTCGGAGCCTGCTGAAAAGAAGTCTAATTTAAGAAACTACCTAGACCGGCAGAATGGAAGACGGGAAGCGGCAATCGTTACTGCGCTTATGTTGGCTGGTTGGGCACTCCACGAATTCTGCTGTGCATCTTTTGGTCTTAAACATGAATGCATCCATATGTATGGATAAAATAAAAATAAAAATAATAGAAAGCTGACGAAAGTGACGCAACGTCTATCAAACGTTAGCTTATTTTTATTTTTTTGCATCGCCACGATAACCTAATCGTACGGATTATCTACAGTAGGTCTTATTCAGATTGATTGTCAGTCAGATTGTCGGATGGCGTACTTAAGATGGACGAATGAGTGAAAGTCAATCAAGGACATGTAACGGTGCATCCGAGCGGTTTTACCTCTTTCGCTTCGAAGCCTTCCTATTAGTACCTAAATCTGTCTAGGCTCAGCAAATACTCACATCACATACATGTACGTGGCCCATACATACATTATACAGTGAACCTCGAACTGTATCGCAAAATCTTAACTGTATCTCCTAGAATAATGCGGTGACGATGGAATCTTTAGCTGCTAAATGTAGATTGGTTCCGCTACTTCGGGTCCGCTCGGGGTTAAAGAATATGGAATTGGCGAAACAATCCCGATACCGAAGACAGGATGAAGTTACGCAGTACAGTACGGTGGCTTTCAACTTGTCATTTCACAGATCTAGTTGCCTTCCCGGTTTGTCCCTGGCTCGAGTTTGGTAATATAACGTGCTTGCTGGGAAGTCCTTTTGACTTTTGCATGTTTACCACATGCTTAATTTATTAGCAACAATATGTTGCAGTAAGCGACGTGTGTTGGTTGGTCAGAGTTACAACTCCTGGAGGATCTGTTACATAGGCAGCATAGGACACACCCCATATGTGCCTCCGATACCACTTGCTTGATAAATCGATGATTTGCGTTAAAGACCCCAGACTCGTCAGGTGGGCGGAGAGGGGGGGGGAAGCTGAATGATGCGATAAGTAAGAAAGCACAGTTATGCATCAGTCCATTTACATTCGGCAGACTGGCAGATTACGAAGAAGCGTTTAAGGGTCCAAGAAGCAAATGAGAATCGAACCAACTTAAAAAGTAATGGTAGTAGGCTAAAAGGCGCAGAATACCTACCTAATTAATGTATTCCCATATTCACAAGATACACTAGGCCGTCCGGAATTAGGACTTCGCCACGATGGTTGGTGTAACAGATAATCTCCTGTTCTTGTTTTGGCACATGAGACCGGCTAGACAGCTAGATAGGTCGCACACATGGCTTCTCCCCGTGAAGGCGGAGCACTTCACTTCTATGTTTTGACATCATGTTGCCGCTAGCAAGCGGTTACGTGTAATGTACGCAGGCGGCTTGAACGGTAACCCGAACCCACAGGATACGATAGTGGCATAGTGCATGTCTTTATAGGCAGGTAGTGTGTAGCGCCGGAGACCGCGGAATGGATATCGAACAGGATGGCCATACATGTCCAGATAACATATTGCTGGTCCCGTAGGTCCCGTACGTAACATGAATACGGATAAGTGTGAAGATAGTTTATGGTTTCTCGGGGCTGCTCAGGGAATCTGACTCGAGAAGGGAATACAAAAAATCATTCATAGGCTCCTTCGTTTAAGAAAGATAATAATATCGAGGTCCACGTTGATGCATTGTAACGGGCGTAAGCCTACCTAGGGGGTTAAAGGAGTTAGTGTTCGGAGTGCTACCGAGGGGCAACGAACAGGGCAGTCGATAGGATGTACCCAATTCAGCCGCAGAGAATTGGAATAGAATGGAATGCTTTTCCATGTACATGCCACGAACGCGTGTGCGCGGTTCGTAAGGAAGTAATTTTTTAAGAGGTATGAATTAGATATAGTAAGGGGATAAATGTCTTGGTTAAATTCTCAGGTTCGAGATCCAACTATGAGATGTCTGAATAACGTCGTTGATAGACTCTGATTATGAAGTTTCCCAGACAAAGATTGTGGTATTGTGAGGATTCATAGGTTGCATAACAAAACAATCTCAGTCGAGATCAGCAACTCTTACATCCCATAGCAGAGGCATTTTCTTGGTGACACAAGGGGTATGCCAGTAAGAGAGTACGTAGATACTTGTCCGAGTTGTGACAGCGACACAGTGCAGTTCCAATTACAAAGCAGATGGCTAGAACCACACAAAAGAAGTGGGAAGCACGGGTTGTAACCAATTTGGGTACTTCATCGCCATCATTCTCAAATACTTACGTACCTCCTACCTGTTTTATCGTGAGAACACAGTGGTGTGAATTCTGATAAGAGTACGAAGCAAGACTTGAAATGGTATGAATTGTGTTTAATGCAGTAAATATGTGTATTCAAATAATCTCAATTGAAGAAATATAAATTTTAAGATCTGTCCCAACTTATATCCATCTGTGTAAATAGATGCGCAGGACCAGGTGCTGCTGCATGCGGGTGCAACTAACAGGTATGTACCTGTTTATATTTATATGGATGGAGGGATGAGATGGAAGTTGGCAGTGCATAAAATTGTGCCAATGTCTTGGACCGTTTCCCCTATTACCGCCGAGATCATAGTGAATTTTAGTGCGTTCTGGAAGGTAGGTACAACGATTCAATATATGCATAGGCGCTAACGGTCAAGTACCCCTTACCAGCTTCGTGAGTCACAGTGTTAGCACAGTGCTCGGTGTACCTTCGACCCCCGGACCTTCCGACGTAGCGATCAATCAAAAACTTCCATTGTTCCCTTTCCAATTCTGTCCTTAATGTTATCAACAACACGATCGCCGCACACCCCGTATCAAGCAAGGGAAGCCAAAATTCTAATGAGCGGTCACTCAACCTATCCAGCCCATCCAATTTCCCTATCCCGATACAAACTTGCGCCGACAAGCAGCAAGTCGTGACAACGATTTCAATCGACTCTCCATTTTCATTCGTTTTGGCGACCGAGACGCGATTCCCGTCAATTGCCCAACCCTCCTCTTCTCTCACCACCGCCGCCGCCGCCGCCGCCGCAACTATAACCACTTCCATCTTGTGAAGGGATTTTTCTACTTAAACAAAATTATCGTGGCCACGAAAGGCCAGTCTGGCGGACTCGTCGGGTTGATCGGGCTCTGCCCGCAACTCCCTCAATATGGCGAAAGGTGACCGAGGGTTAGACCCAGCCGATTTGGCGGCAACTAATAGATCGAGATGGGCTACTCGGAAACTCACTGTCAAGAGCAGTGGTCTTAAAAGGCTCTCTTTAATAGACCGAATACACAAGCGAACAGGCTCAACTGAAAAGAAACGCCATTCCGACGGTAGCCAATCCACAGAAGACCACACCCAATATGACAGCGCCACCGCGACCGATCAGAATGAACAGACTGATGATGTTCAGAGCACGACATCTACCGAAGATGGCGATGGGAGGCAGGTGTACTTCAATCTACCCTTACCAGACGCGCTGAAAGACGATGAGGGTATCCCTATTCGCACCTACGCACGGAATAAGATTAGAACTGCCAAGTATACGCCGTTGTCGTTTATCCCGAAGAATTTATGGTTCCAATTCCACAACATTGCCAACATTTTCTTCCTCTTCATGGTCATTCTTGTGGTAAGTAGACTATTAGATCCCCATATAATCCCCCTTTTGCTCCGTAGAGGATCGGCCTCACACGAAACTCGTTTCTAGATCTTTCCCATCTTCGGAGGAGTCAATCCGGGACTCAATGCGGTGCCTTTGATATTCATCATTGCCGTGACAGCTATCAAAGACGCCATTGAAGATTATCGCAGGACGATTCTCGACAACGAATTGAACAATGCGCCCGTGCATCGCCTCGTTGGATGGAACAACGTCAATGTCACCGATGATAATGTCTCGTTATGGAGGAGGGTCAAGAAAGCTACTTCAAGATCTCTTGCTGCGTTTTGGCGTGCGACTTCTGGTCTGTGGAAGAAGGACAACAAGAGAAAGGCTACGTTGGAACCTTCGTCAGACCCGCGTATTTCGATCGAAACCAAGGCGACCCGTCGCGAATCCATGCTATCCCCCCGGACTGATAGGACATCTTATGCATCTGCGTACGAAGACATTCAGATGACGCCGGTCACATCTCCTCTCCCGCCTCAGACGCCCACTCCCCAGAAGGACTTCCTTGAGGTTGCCGAGCGTCCAATGTCTGAACAGTCGTATAATCCGGATGAGATGGAAACACTGGCTAGAGTGAAGGGCGATTTGATCAACTACGAGGTAACGGCGACTGGTCAGGCCAGATTTCACAAGGATCACTGGAAGAACCTGCAAGTTGGTGATTTTGTGAGACTCTACAATGATGATGAACTTCCCGCGGATATCATCGTCCTCGCTACTTCTGATTCCGACGGCGCCTGCTACGTAGAAACGAAGAACTTGGATGGAGAAACGAACTTGAAGGTCCGACAAGCACTGCGATGTGGACGAACGTTGAAACATGCAAGGGATTGCGAGCGTGCTCAGTTTCTCATCGAGAGCGAACCTCCTCAACCCAACCTTTACAAGTATAATGGCGCTATCAAGTGGGAACAGATGATGTCGCATGGTCCCAGAGAAATGTCGGAACCCATCAGTATAGATAATGTCCTCCTCCGAGGTTGCAACCTAAGGAATACCGAATGGGTTCTCGGTGTGGTCATGTTTACTGGTCACGATACCAAGATCATGATGAACGCGGGTATCACGCCAAGCAAGCGTGCTCGCATTGCCCGAGAGCTTAACTTTAACGTCGTGTGCAACTTCGGTATTCTTGGCCTATTGTGTCTCCTATGTGCCATTATCAATGGAGTGGCGTGGTCGAAGAGTGATGCTTCAACCGCTTGGTTCGACTACGGTTCTATTGGTGGTAGTCCCGGTATGACCGGATTCATCACCTTTTGGGCAGCGCTCATCAACTTCCAAAATTTCGTGCCTATTTCTCTCTACATCTCTCTCGAGATTGTACGAACGCTACAGGCTATTTTCATATACAGCGATGTCGAGATGTATTACGACAAGATTGACTATCCATGTGTTCCGAAATCCTGGAACATTTCTGACGACGTCGGCCAGATAGAATACATCTTCTCGGACAAGACAGGAACCCTCACCCAAAACGTCATGGAATTCAAGAAAGCTACTATCAATGGTCAACCGTACGGAGAAGCTTACACTGAAGCGCAGGCGGGCATGCAGAAGCGCTTGGGCATTGACGTGGTAAAGGAAGGCGCCAAAGCCAGAGCACAGATTGCCGCTGGGAGAATTCACGCATTGGCAGGGTTAAGAAAGATTCACAATAATCCGTATCTACATGACGAGGATATGACGTTCATAGCTCCAGACTTTGTCGATGACCTGCAAGGAGAGTCTGGGGAGGAGCAGAAGGAAGCAAACGCACATTTCATGCTAGCTCTAGCACTTTGTCATACCGTTATAGCGGAGCATTCTCCTGGCGACCCTCCTAAGATCGAGTTCAAGGCTCAGTCGCCAGATGAAGCAGCTCTCGTAGCCACGGCTCGCGATATGGGATTCACTGTTCTTGCGCAAACAGCAGATGGTATTAGGCTGAACGTGATGGGCGAGGAAAAGCACTATCCGATTCTCAACACGATCGAATTCAACTCCAGCCGAAAACGTATGAGCGCTATCGTTAAGATGCCCGATGGTCGGATCATTCTCTTTTGCAAGGGTGCGGACAGCATCATCTACTCGCGCCTCAAGCGTGGCGAGCAAGCAGAACTTCGCAAGACCACCGCCGAGCATCTCGAAATGTTCGCTCGAGAAGGTCTACGAACTCTATGCATAGCCCAACGTGTACTGCCTGAGCAAGAATACCTAGAATGGCGCAAAGAGCATGACAAGGCTGCTACTGCTATGCAAGAGAGAGAGGAGAAACTGGAGCTAGTCGCTGACAAGATCGAGCAAGAGCTTACCCTTCTCGGTGGCACGGCCATCGAAGATCGACTTCAAGACGGAGTACCTGATACAATCGAATTGCTCGGCCGAGCAGGAATCAAGCTATGGGTGTTAACTGGAGACAAAGTCGAGACTGCTATCAACATCGGATTCTCATGTAACCTGCTGAACAACGACATGGAACTTATCAACCTGAAGTTAGATGAGGATGAGAGTGGTGGCACACCCGATGAAGTATTCCTCGGCACGATCGAACAGGAACTCGATAAATATCTGAAGGCATTTGGTATCGACGGCAGCGACGAAGATTTAGCCCACGCCAGAAAGAATCATGAGCCACCGGCACCAACTCATGCTCTAGTAATCGACGGGTTCACGCTGAGGTGGGTGCTCCACGACAGCCTGAAGCAGAAATTCTTGCTTCTTTGCAAGCAATGTGCCTCGGTTCTATGTTGTCGTGTCAGCCCTGCACAGAAGGCCTCAGTCGTATCTATGGTCAAGAATGGGCTCGACGTCATGACGTTGTCAATCGGAGATGGTGCCAACGACGTAGCGATGATCCAGGAGGCAGATGTTGGTGTAGGTATCGCTGGTGTCGAAGGTCGTCAAGCCGTCATGTCTGCCGATTACGCTATCGGTCAGTTTAGGTTCCTACAGCGACTGGTTTTGGTCCATGGTCGTTGGTCCTACCGCAGGATGGCTGAAGCGATCGCCAATTTCTTCTACAAGAACATGGTCTGGTGTTTAAGTATTTTGTGGTTCCAATGCTTCTGCAATTTTGACATCACCTACCTCTACGAATACACCTACATCATCCTTTTCAACTTGATCTTCACCTCTGTCCCACCCATCGTCATTGGCGTTCTCGACCAAGATGTGTCAGACGCAGTCTCCTTAGCTGTTCCTCAACTATATAGGCGCGGCATCGAGCGCCTTGAATGGACTCAGCATAAGTTTTGGTAATTATTTTTGCTCATCTATTCACGCATTGACCCCGCGTACTAACTGAATATAGGATGTATATGTTCGATGGTGCATACCAGAGCGTCATGTGCTTTTTCATCACGTACTTGGCCTTTTCACCCACTTCGGCCATCACCAAGGATGGATTAGATATAGGTGATCGGTATCGCCTCGGTGCCTACGTTGCTCATCAATCCGTACTTACGATCAACTTTTACATCCTCATCAATACGTACCGATGGGATTGGCTTACACTATTGATCATCGCCATCAGTGATCTTCTGATCTTCTTCTGGACCGGTGTGTACACCTCTTTTACATATGCCGGCCCGTTCTACGAGGCAGCTCCGCAAATCTACGGCGAGGCCTCTTTCTGGGCTGTTTTGATCGTCACTCCGATCATTTCGCTGGCTCCTCGATATGCCATCAAGGCTCTTCGAAAAGTTTTCTGGCCTCGCGATGTCGACATCATTCGAGAGCAGATCACCATTGGCATGTTCGGTCGAGAAGAGAAGGAGGATGTAAGCGAAGTTTTAGCAAAATCGAGTTCATCAGGTTCGTCTGGTTCCTCTCGACACAGACGGCATAAACAGTTCGCAAGCGTAGACGAAGACCTCAGACCGATTTACCCTCCTTCTGTCGCAACGCAGTCTGTTGTCGGGCACAATGCTCGCAGTCAGAACGGTAGTGACGGTACTAATTATACCAGACACGAATCTCTCGACGTGCCTGTCATTCAACCTGTGGATCCACCTCCGGAGCCTGCTGTCCGGCCATCCTATGATCGTGTTCGTCCGTCTTATGATCGTATGCGAGCTTCTATGGACCGAGTCAGAATGAGCTACGAAATGTCCAATGACTTCACTTCGGCTGCCATGCTGAGCAGACTTGAGTCCACTCGTACTGGTGCGGGTACTTCGGAACCATTACCACCACCACCACCTCAGAGCGAAGGAATAGTCAGCCGAATACGAAGGCGAACTCGGGGTAAATCTTTCAAGTCACCATTCGCCCACCACAGGGATAATAACATTCATGAACAAGAATGAGGAACACACCCGACAAATGGCGAACTTTGTAAGATAGCGCATGATACTCCAACTTTGACTTCGTTTACCCCGTTCAATGTGAATCCTGAGCATTTAGTGCCTCAGGTACGATCTCGCACGAACTATTTACGACACCGCTGTTATTTTCCGGTCTAGACTACCCAACCGAATCTTCCGGATGGTCTGTCAACCCTTTTTTTTTCACTTTTCCATCTGCGACGGAGTTGGCGTTTATGGGGTGCATGGAGTCCGCGGAGGGACTTTCTACGACGAGATAACGATGCTGGCCGGATGGTCGAAGATTCTACATTTCCTGCATCATAAGACTTCTTGCCCAAGTCGAGATCGCACAACGCACATGTCACTGTCAGTCAACTCTCCGGAAAAAGGGGGTTAGTTAATCCGACTCCCCCCTTTTTTCACGTCGAGAGTTGTCATAACCACGAAGGAAGGTTAGGTGGGGCCTCGTCACATGCAATTCATCTTTTTTTTCTTGTGTCGTCTTTTTTTCCCTTTTTTTTTCTCCCTCGTGTTTGAATTCCTCCTCATAAAGGCGACTGGCGGTTTTTAAACAAAGGCGTTCTACAAAAGAATCAAGGGCAGGATTGTGACAGCATATCGCGTGTGCAGCATGCAAAGAGACGAAGAGGGTCGAAGGGAGGAAGGGAAGGGGGGGAATCCTTAAAGGCTATGATGGGCTCGAATTCTGCCGTCGCCTGTGTATATAAGATCAGAGAGAGGAGGGGAGAGAGCATCGGCGGTTCGTGGGTTGAGACACGAGAGAGGAGGGGAGAGAGCATCGGCGGTTCGTGGGTTGAGACACGAGAGAGAGTAGATACATATAATCGGCCAGAATTGGTACCTTTTGCAAGACAGAGCCAGACGAAAGACGAAGAACGTGCCTTTCACGTGTTTTAGTTTCTAGTTTAATGTGAGTTTTAATGCCGGTTTCAATGAGTTACCCCCGGGTTTTGTTGGGTTGGGCTGGGTTTGGGTTTCGGGTTGCGCGGGTTGGTCACCTAGGTAGGTAGATGAGAATCGTTGGTTAGTGTATTTTTGTAATGAATGATAGTAGATACGTACCTATGTCTAATCGTTAGCTCCGGTTGCTTCTCGCTTGCTATTGGGTGTGCTCGTAGATGTTGCTTTGTCTCGGTGGTCCTCGGGCTCGGACTTGGTATCTTCGGTAGAGGGGTGATATTTGGCGGTTTCTTCCTTTTCCTAAGTGAAGAAAGAAAATAGTATGGCAGGTTACCAATGATGTTGATCATGTGCAAGACCCATTCACCAGGTAGGCAGGTATGTACCTAGGTAGTGTATTTTAAAAATACCGGTGTTCATCGAAGTAAGTTGTGGACTTATCTATTATTCATTACTTCGGTAGTTTTCAGCTCTTATATCAAACTCAAAATATTTACCCCTTATTTCATAACTTCGTCTTTGTGGGTAGGTGTGCGTATGTTGTCTGAGTAGAAGGACGACAGAGTATCACAACAGTCAACCCACTCATCATAAATCATATTTCCGAGGTTGGTGTGAGTAAAAGCCTGCAGCTTTAAGTGGCTAGAAATATCGATGCATCTTGGTTGGTAGACAGCGTGGGAATGGCGTTCGGTTTAGGAAGGCTCTGCACACCCGCAGCAGCTGGACATCTAGATATAAACATTGGATGAATTATGACCATTCCCCTCCCTCCCAATTTCCCTCATTCCTCGTCCCCCCTATTTAGTTTTCTTTTGTAATATCATCAGCGTCTTTTTACTTTCCTAGAACACTACTTCCGAGCATGGCTAACTCGGGCGATACGTCGATGATGGTGGAGATCCTTAAGGAGCTGAGGGACTCGACAAGCAAACAGAGTGTGCTTTTGGAAACGTTGATCTTAGGGTTATCGACTTCTGGACAATTATTTATTTGAATTCCACCTTGATGGGAACACCCAAAATGTCTGGTAACCCAGCGACGCATGTGTTAAGGCTCATCAGGAGAGGTATTCAAGCTGCCGCGGATTCCTGGGAGACTATGAGAAATCACCTCAACAGAATCCTTGACAATGACGATACTATTGTTACATCGCAAGAACACGATGAACTTCTATTTGACGACGATACCTTCTCCCGCTCGCGGCGGTACTTTTGGGCAGTAGACAGCCTGCAGGTATTTATAGCTCAGATTGACGACACAATCCGCCAGTGGGATAATTTCTGGGAGGCGAAACAAGATATGATCCGAACCTTCGAAGAGGTTTGGTGGCAACGTATTAATTCACAACCTAAGGTATACCGGGCATCGGATGAGGATCTCGAGTATGTACGCGAACAAACAAGTCGATTAAAGGATTTCAAAGAGCAATTTACGATGTTCCAAGACAGAACTCATGCGTTGAGAAATGGAGTAAGCTTGCATACCTAAGCTTTTCTTGATCATATACAAATTACTAACATTCATCTAGTTGTTTAGTGCTAGTGGTGTCATCGAAAGTCGCGCTGCTACTAGGCTCGGAGAGAATGTCAAGCTGCTTACTTACGTGAGCATCTTTTACCTGCCACTTGCTTTTGTCGCTTCACTCTGGAGCATCAATGAAAGTTATGGCACTGCCGCCTTCGCGATCACAGCGGCGCTAGTTGCAATTGGTACCTACGTGATTGTTGGTAATCTAGAAAATGCTAGTGACGTTCTGAGATCATCCTATCGTTCTGTTCAAAAGCCAATTGTGGATCGCATGTCTACAGACAAAGATTCAAGGTGGGCTAAAAAGGGGGGAGGCTTCCAGAGCTTCCAGCCAAGACGAGAAGTAGTGAAGCCTTCTGAATGGTGCGTCGCTTTATATTTGGGACTGGAAATCCTAAGGCATATGGTTACTCTAAAAGAAGTCCTTGGGTATTGTTCGAAAAAGGATATCAGATCCGGAAAACAACGGCCACGCGGATGCCAACGCGAACACTGCCAGTTCCGAGCCGCAATCAGGCACGGTCGAAGAAAAGGGGAAAGGTGCCGCTGCGGAATGTTCAGGCGGCTTGCCGGAGGCTGTCCAATCGCCACCGAGAACTAGTAAGGAGGAGCTAAAACCTGAAGCTACGGGTGCAGTGGAGGGGACTACAAGCTAAATAAGATCTCTGGGAGCGATCGCGACTTAGTAGGATTATGAGGTCCAGATTGAATAAATCAACATAAAGGGGAGATCTTCCCAGTCCTCAGCTCCTCCGCGACCAACGACGACACCTCATCCCAGCGTTGGATCGTGTCTAGCTCTGCATCAAACGCGTACAACCACCTGTTCCGCATCTTTACGGACTCGGGGTCGATCTCGACGCCCTCGTCCACGTCCTTGAGCGCGTTGTGCCAGCGGTCCCTCAGATCCTCGCCATTAGTCTGGCTAGCTCTGGTCCTGTTGAACCTCAACTTCTCGTAGCATCTTGTCTGTAGGACTAGTTAGATCAAGAATTATACAGAATGAAGCGCTTCTTGCAGTAGGGGATATTCCTCACAGCTAACGGGACATTATCCCTCCCTGCCAGTTTCAAGCAGACAGCGAGCACACCTGCGCTCTCTGTTGCCTGACTCGCACCCTGAGCACTGGTCGGCAGGTGGGGATGACAGCTGTCACCTAATAATGCTATCTTATGACTCTTGGAGACCCAAGTGGGGAGCGGATCTCTGTAACAGATCTTCCAGTCTAAACAGGCTTCTGTCTTGTCGACGGCGGCACGTATACGGGGGTCTAAGCCCTGTAGAGACTTCTTGACTTCGTCCATGTCCCCCTCCTGAAACCATGACTCCTTGATTACCATGTCCGCCTCATGAGCGAGTTTGCGAGTCACGATCCAGTTGAATTCGTCGCCGTTGCGGAGAGTGTTTTGGATCAAGTGTGTATCTTTGCCAATCCTGTATTCCGACTTTGAGCGCTTAAATTGTTGATAGAGACAAGCAAATGGAGAAAAGGAAGGAAAAGGGGGGATCGGAGATAGGGAAAAGGGAAAGGGGAAAGGGGAAAGGGGAAAGGTGTAAATAACACTAGGTTATATGGGTACAACGTACCAAATATTAACACAATCATGGTCCACAAACTCGCGACACAAAGGGTCCTCCCGTAGATGCTTTCCCGGGAAGTACGCCCTGTAGCACGAGTACCCGCTACTCTTAGGCGCATCCTCAAAGCCCAAAACCAGCTCCCTCGCGCGCGACTTGATGCCATCCACGCCGACGATGACATCCGCGGCCTCTTCAGCCCCGTCGGCGAACACGACGCTCGGCCTGGACTCGTCGTAGCTGACGACCTCGCGGCCCATGCGGATCTCGATGCCGGCGTCCTCGACGGCGCGGATGAAGGCCTCGTGGTAGTCCCCGCGGTGGCCGATGTACCCCGCCATGTCCATGAGCGGCTGCTGCGCGAGCACCTTGCCGTCGTGCCACCGCCGGATCTGCATGTCCGGCGCCTGGTTGCCGATCCCCGTGAGCTTGCGGTACAGCGCCGCGCCGCCCCACCGCTCCAGCAGCTTCAGCGCGTTCTCCCCCAGCCCGAGCGAGTCCCCAAGCCGCTTGAAGCCCTTCAGCTTCTCGTACACCACCACGGAGTGCCCGTGGTGCTTGAGCGCGAGGGCGCAGGCGCACCCCCCGAGGCCGGCACCGATGACGATGGCTTGTGGGATACTATATTTAGCTACATGTGTTTTCTATAAATAGAATGAAAACGGAAAGTAGGAAAGGGACAATGGGGCCTGCGTAGTTAATGTTATTTCACTCACCCTTAATGGGTTCCTTTTCTACACCGTTGGCAGTCATGGCGAGCGATGTCTATAACCGTAGTATAAACTTGTTGTGACCTTTGCACTCAGGGAAGAGCATTTTCGGCGGAATGCTAGGTATGCTCGTCCTCGTCCTCGGAGGATCTCCATATTTAGGAGCCAAAGTGCGCCATGCCAATGGGATCCTACATCAGCACATTCTAGCCGAGATGTATTACCAACACAGATACATCAAACTACACCTATTTTGCCGTAGCATAATATTCTAGTGTGACGGTAGATCGTTCCCGACCCACTTCTCCGGATTTTATCTCGCAGTCTTCGGGGTGCTTTAGCCTCGCTAAAGGACTTTGCTGTTTCTAGCGTCTTGGAGTTGGTACCGCGTGAAGCTCGCAGTGAGAAGTATATAGTTTACGACAACGAAGGACAATCCTCTTTTGAAACTCATCAGCATCATCGTCAGCCCTTACTTCATATACAATATCTATGATGCAGGCGAGTCCCTGTGAATAATTCCAGCTTCATTCCTGCGTCGTACACTGTACATGCCATACGCGTAGTGCACTTTTTGTATATAAACAATGAGTAATGTCTAAGTAAGCAAGCCCGTGGACCCTGTGAAGATGACAGACCGAGATGTCATCACGTCGGGATGGATAGAACAGAAAATTAATCAAAGAGCTAATGGGAAACCCCTCGGTCAAAGATAGCGGCAAATACCCCATGGGCGAACGTGCCGGGGAGGCTTCCGGGGGCATCTGCCGAGGGTTCCCCAACTTCAACCCCGCCTGTAACATCACATCGTGCCGAGTGAAAGCTGGAACGCGGAGTAACCAACAGCTACTTGGAAATACTGGAGATACTCTGGGGGGAGGGACGCTAAATAAAAAGACGGGGTGGTTCGCAGGTAGCAATCAGGTGAACCTGAATGAACCGCCCGAGGGACGAAGGGGTAGTTTTAGAAAATTAGTTAATCACACGATCGTAGACATCATGGCGGCGCAGACAGCCCCAGGTAAAATCCCATCGCTGGAGGAGACGCACAGCGGCGCGCCGACGCGACTGAGCCAGGAAGCCCAGGACGCGCGAGCGCGTCTGCTTTCGAACCGCACGCTGCCAGTCAGCCGGCCGAGGAAGAGCGGAGTGCGTCTGCCGCCAGATGTATCTCTCGAGGAGTTCGAGAAAGCGGTGAAGGAACTGCGCGCAGCAATAGGAGACGCGAACGTCGAGGTCAACGACAAGCCGCTGGTGGACGGGTGGTACATAGAGCACCCGAACACCCACGACGCCTTCCACATCTCGGAGCAGGAGGAGCTCGTCAGCAGCGCGACGGCGTACCCCGGGTCGACGGAGGAGGTCCAGGCCACGGTGCGCTGGGCCAACAAGTTCAAGATCCCGATCTACCCCATCTCCATCGGCCGGAACCTCGGCTACGGCGGCGCGGCGCCCCGCATGCCCGGCGCGGTCGTTCTTGACCTCGGCAGGCGGATGCACCGGGTTCTGGACATCGACGGCGAGAACGCCAGCTGCGTCGTGGAGCCCGGCGTGACGTACTTTGCACTCTACGAGGAGATCCAGAGCCGGAAGCTCCCGCTATGGATCGACACCCCCGATCTAGGCGGCGGCAGCGTGCTAGGCAACGCCATCGACCGCGGCGTGGGGTACACGCCGTACGGGGACCACTTCGCGAACCACTGCGGCATGGAGCTGGTGCTGCCGAGCGGCGAACTGCTGCGCACGGGCATGGGGGCCATGCCGGGGCCCAACGGGGCCGACAACCCGACGTGGCAGTCGTTCCAGCACGCGTTCGGGCCGGCGGTGGACGGGATCTTCTCGCAGAGCAACTTCGGCATCGTGACGAAGATGGGCTTCCACCTGATGCCGGCGACGGGGCACCAGTCCTACTGCTTCACCTTCCCGCGCGACGGGGACTTCGGCCGCATCGTGGACCTCATCCGGCCCCTGGCCCAGCAGCGCGTCCTCGGCAACGTCCCGCAGCTGCGCCACGTCGTCCAGGAGCTCGCTGTCACCGGCCGGCGCAAGACGGACTACCACGCCGGCCCGGGCCAGGTCACGCGCGAGGAGGTCCGCGCCGCGGCTGAGAAGATGCCGCTGGGTGATTGCGCCTGGGTGTTCTACGGCACGCAGTACGGCCCGCCCGAGAGCATCGCCGCGCAGCTGGAGGTTATCAAGCGCGAGTTCGGCAAGATCCAAGGCTCGCGGTTCTTCCTGCCCGCGGATCTCCCGGCGGACCATTATCTTCACGATAGAGCGTTGGTCTGTAGTGGCGTACCGGTCCTGCGCGAGCTGCATTGGTTGAATTGGCTCCCGAACGGAGCGCACTTGTTCTTTTCCCCTATCGCGCCGACGCGTGGTAGGGATGCGCGCACGATACATGAGATCATCGTCGCGGCACACAAAAGGCATGGTTTCGACTTGTTCCCGACGCTGTGTGTGGCTGGTCGCGAGATCCACGTAAGCATCCCTTCCTCCGTTTCATCCTAGTTTGTGCAGACTGCTGACGAGGTTGGATGCAATTAGTACATCACAAACATCATATACGATAGAGCTGACGCCGACTCTAAGAACCGTGCTATACGTAAGTTTAACCTCATGGTTCACGTCAGCTATCGCTGAGTTAAGAGAATTACCCCTATGCTGACCTAAATTCTAGGCCTCATGCGTGAGATGATTGATGAATGCGCCGCCAAGGGGTTCGGCGAGTACCGGACCCATCTACTGTTTGCAGACCAAGTAGCTGGTACATATAATTGGAATAATTCGGCACTCATGCGTTTCAATGAGAAGATTAAGGATGTATTGGATCCGAATGGGATCTTGGCTCCGGGTCGGAACGGTATTTGGCCTAAGCGATTCAGAGGGAAAGGATGGGAACTGAAGGTTGATGATGTTGACCTGACATCAATTGGCCCGCGCAGCCGATTATAAGTAATATCAATCATAAAAACCAATGATAAATAGGGTATCGGTTGCTTCCCGGCACAATGCATTTTCCTCAGTTTATAGTGAGTATCCGCTCACAAATCTCGTTCCTCTGGGTATTCTCTCGGTCACCCGATCCTTTATCTTCCATCCCATATCTTCCTCAAACCTGACAATCCAATGAATAGCGCCTCGTCTGTCCTGATAGTCCTGCTTCCTTGTCCTGGTAAGATGTTGATCCAATGATCAAACAACTCTTTCGTCCTTCCCCTTACAATACCCATGCCATTCAACTCGGGGTCATTCTCTGCCGCATATTCAAGACCCCGAGGACCCCCGAAGACGATGAGAAGATGGTTGAAATTGTTCGCGTCCTTTCTCTTCTTGTCGGGAAATGCCTCGGGAATGGTAAGGCCTCGCTCTGATGTACCGATGCTTAGATCATAACCCCCTTCGTAAGCACACTCCTCAAAGACAGTCGCGAGCGAATTACAGCGCCTTGTAGAGTAGCCCCAATAGTAACCACCTTCGGTGCGCGGCACACTTGGGTCTACTGGTTCTGCCGTAGACCAATCGGTCTCGTCGATCTGAAGAGTAATACGGGTCTTGGGCGGAACCTCGTGACTAATAGTTACTGGTTCTTTTCTGCCGACATCGACGAGCGTTCCTTTTCCACCCTTTGGCGCTCCCGAGATTGTGACACCCTCGCAGTAGGGCAGCCAATCGGTTGAGTGTGGATGCGAAGGCATATCCAGACTCGCCATGAGACCGGCGGCTTTCAAGTTTGGATGTAATGGCAACAAGGTTCTGCGCATGAAGGGTGGCATCTCTAGATACTGTAGAAGGTGGTCAAGATACCCGCATGGGTCAACGTCGCCCGTGTAGCTAGCAGGGTCGACATTGTTAGCACGTGAGTCTGGATGGGAATCGTCAAATATGACGACCTCATCTATGCTAAAGACGGCAAGGGCACGTGCTAAGTGTGAGACAATGCCAGTGCGTTGGTCATCTCGTCGACAGCTGCGAAGTAGGTAATTAATAGATTGTGTAACGAGTTTTTAAGGGGGAAATATGACTCACGTTGAAAGCACGCTTCCTGGAATAGCTACCGAGATAGTCCAGTCTCGACCTCCAGCTGGCTTGAAGAAGGCACTCGGCTTTGATGTATCCACGTAATCACCGTCTTTTGTGAGCCGGCGTTTCTTGAGATCAATTAGATTATAATTCGACATAGTAATATATATGAATAGATTTATATTTCACATACCTTTTGTCTGTCATGTTCATAGTTTGCCATTGCAACGATATGACGAAAGTGAACAAGTACTGAATGAATTGTTTGGTGAAAATTAGATGTAAATTTGTCGCAATTCATAAAAGTATAAAAGTATTAAAGTGTCAAAATTTCCGGGATGGAATTGACTTTTAGACATTTATTATCCGGCAGAAAGGTCACCGCCCATTTCACCACTTACCCAATTTAGACAGTATTATTGGCTCGCATAGCTTACCTAAGCTTCCGAGGTTCCAAGGTTTCGATACTTGGGTACCTGTTGCAGATCTGGACAGTTTCATCTTATTTCTAGGGAACCTTGTTCGTCATCGGCCGAAGATCCACCTTCCATCTTTCTATCAACCTTTCCAACGCTTTCGACTATAATTCGAACACCTACCATCAACAACACTAAGACAAACATAACCAAAATACGTATAGAGCCAAAATGACAGTCAGCATCAGCTCGACAAATGAGTGGCAACGTATATTGGGGTCTTCGACCATTGTGGTCACAGACTGTAGGTCAAAAACCTGTCCTGTCGCATCGTCGCGCTCCGGCATTATCCGCTTACAAATGAGCACATAGTCTACGCCGACTGGTGTGGTCCATGTAAGATGATCGCACCCACCTTCGACTCGCTATCGACCAAGTTCTCCAAGCCGGGCAAGATCACCTTCTGCAAAGTCAACGTCGACAACCAGCAGACCATCGCCCAGTCCCACGGCGTGCGCGCGATGCCTACATTCCTCATCTTCAAGAACGGCTCCGTGATCGAGACCATCCAAGGCGCCAACCCGCCCGCCCTGTCCGCCGCCGTCGAGAAAGCCGTTAAACTAGCGACTGTCAGTGCGCCGGGCGCGTCATTTGGTACCCCCGGACGAACGTTGGGAGGTGTCTCGGCTTCTGGTACAGCCGCGAGGCGGAGTGGTCAAGCTTTTGGCGGTCGGCCGTGGAGGTTTAGCCCGTTCCATTTCTTCAACGCCATCTTGACTTTCTTTGGACTCTACTTCGTGTCACTCTTCTCGGTAAAGTTTATCTTTCGCATCTCTAGTCGTTATCTCTTGAGAGGATGTCGTATAATATTAACCATAATGCAATAGTTCGACCCCTACCAAGCGGCCGAGAAGTCCCAATTCAACGTCAACAATCCTAGAACCGGGCCGACACCGATACAACTTAAGGGGCAGAAAGTTGGTGGACAAGGTGGTTCAGCTCGACCTGGTGGGGTTAGGACTTTGGCTGACCTTGGGAAGTAAATGGGATATATACTTGGGTTTAAAGGATTGAGGAAGTTTGCGAAGAACAACTTTGTAGCCTGTCTAACTGCTTAGTTGAATTGACTTCTTGGAATGAATAGATGCATCATTCATTTGCTCCTATCACCATCTTATCTACTAACATAGTGGGAGAGCGGGTGCATATATTATGGGTTTTCTGTGGGACAAGATTACAATATCGGCCATTTTAGTGGATGGAATTATCAAGGGTGCACGCATTAGCGTCTAAAATTTCCCATCTGAAAAGTTGCCCACCAATATTTCGCCATTGCTCCTCCACCTTAAACATTCAGACTTTCAAAGATCAAGTTGATCAATAGTAGTCACGATGTTGTCAGCGGCGAGGACACAGGGTCCATGTCCTCAATGCAGACTTCGACTTCTCAATTTATTCGAAAACGGATTTGTTGGTCTACGATATCACCCGCCACGAACGTTATCCCGGTCGACGTCTTCGAGCGTCAACCTCGGAGCTCTATCATCTGGTCGAAAAGCCAATGCGCGGTTCTTCTCAACTACGAAGCGCAAACTCCAAAACACTCAACCTACTGAGGAATCACCAACCGAGAAGTCACCTACTGAGGACTTTCCAAAATCCGAGGACGTGCCAAAATCTGAGGATGTGCCAAAATCCGATGATATAGAAATCACAGTACGGCAGGCAAAGCGAGCATTTGGTGATACTTTGCCAAAGGGTTACTTAAATGATGAGGAATACAAACTATACGAACGACTGTATGGCGCACCTTTGCGAGAAACTCAACCAGAAGACGTAGGCATGCCAATCGCTGGCCTTACTCTCGAAGACTCGGCAGAGAAAGTAATCATACGAGAAAATGAAGATGGGGAGCTAGAGGAATTTGTCTACGAGACCGAGACTACTGTTTCTGTAGAGGGCACTGACCCTGTACCCGAAGGCTCGGCGGAGGCAGCAGATCTTCAGGTAGAAGCTACGGAAAAAATAGAGGACTTGCCGTCTGAAGCTGGGCTGGAATATATAAATGCCGTTGCCAAGAATGAGAGAGAATATAATGCTCTCTTAAGGCTACAGAAAGATTTTGAGACCGCTGCCCTACGAGCTGCCGAGGAGGAGGAGGAAATAGACGAAGATGAAAATAAAGAAGAACAAGAACAGGAGGATGAGGAGGAAGAAGATGAAGATGAAGACCAAGACTATCCACCTGCGACATTTATGCCCAGGAATTCCCGTCTTCACGAGTACACGAGACTGGGTCAGTGGAGAACTGATCCTTCGACCATTCATCTCCCTAGAGCGAGTTTTGTGAACCCAATCAGTAAGTTGCTCGAGCGGACAGATATCAAGCACGTCAAAGAAGCCGCAGAGGAGGCATTCGGTGGCAATAGACTTCCATACTCTGTTGCCACCCCCGAGTCAAAGAAAAATCTGCCACAGAAACCGGTGGCCATGGAGGCGGGTCATCACAGGATGAGTGAGATTGAGGCTGATGCATACATCGCGACAAATCTACCTGGCATGTACTCGTCGGTGATGAGCATACTAGTCGAGGTACGAAAACGTCTCGGCCCGGAATGGGTTTCTAAGCTTATATCTCGAGGCAATGGCGAAGGCCCTCGTGTGCTCGATGTCGGTGCTGGGGGAGCTGGTCTGGCGGCCTGGCAGCAAGTTCTACAGGCCGAGTGGGACCTCATGTCCGAGAGGGGTATGCTGGCTAGCCGCGAACCACCGGGAAAGAAGACAGTGGTGGTTGGGTCTAATAATCTACGCCATCGGATTTCGCGGTTCCTCCATAACACTACATTCCTTCCGCATCTACCGGACTATCTACACTCCGGCGGAAAGGCTGATATGTTGGATGCCGGTGACAAACCTCTACCCAAGAAGACATTCGACGTCATTATCGCCTCTCATCTCCTAATGCCTCTGAAGGAAGGATTTCAACGTAAAGCTCTGCTGGATAACCTGTGGGAATTTTTATCTCCTGAAGGTGGTGTGCTCATCATCATGGAGAAAGGCCATCCACGGGGTTTCGAGGCTGTGGCCGATGCTCGTTCCCGACTGCTCCACGAATTCATCGTATCACCTACTTCAGATCCTCCGCCTGAGGCTATTGAGGTTGAACAACAGCGGGTTCGCGAACGAGGCATGATCGTTGCTCCCTGTACCAACCATAAGGCATGCCCCATGTATTTGACACCTGGGCTGAGCGGAGGGCGAAAGGATTTCTGCCATTTTAGCCAACGGTTTATTCGCCCGCCGTTCCACCAGCAAGTGCTTGGGGTTACGCACCGAAATCACGAGGATATCAACTTCAGCTTTGTTGCTATTCAGCGTGGAACATTACCAGATATGAAGCCAACACATGTTCCCGAGCAGGATGGCAATGTAGCTGACCGCGCCTTCGAGGGCTATGAAAACGCCGCGGAGATACCAAACGCGCTATCACTCCCCAGGAACATCCTGCCCCCTCTTAAGCGGCGCGGCCACGTGACGCTCGATCTCTGCACCCCAATGGGGAAAATCGAAAGATGGACGGTCCCCAAGAGCTTCAGCAGGAAGGCCTATCACGACGCGCGCAAAGCACAGTGGGGAGACCTGTGGGCTTTAGGCGCCAAGACTAGGGTCCCCCGGAATATTCGGCTCGGGAGAGGAGGCCCAGCACCGAACGATGGCGGCGTGCGTTCTCGCGCCGCGGCCCGGGGCAACAAGCCAACGGTCATTAGTCTCAATGCCGACTCGAGGGGTATTTACAGTGCCCAGGAGAGGCTCATGGTGCACGGCCCCGCCCCGAGAAGGACGAAGAACGGGAAGAAGATGAAGTTGATAAATCTGATGGAGGAGCTTAAGGAGGAGGGATTTACATAAGCATACTATCGTCATGGTATTGTGAATTGCTGGAAAAGTTGGGTGCAAAACATCTCCCGGGAACTGTATGTATTGTTATTATGACTTGTACATGAGTATGGATGACTTTGCTCCGGAATTGTATAAAATGTCACTCATATCATCCTATATCATCGTCATTACAGAATTGGAAGACGAAATCATTTGATATAAGAAGGCATAGCTTAGTGAGACTGTATTCTTGAGGCACAACTACCTCAATTGAATTAGTTACTTTGACAAGTTGCACGTCTCTATGCATCAATAACGAGAAGGAAACAACAAGCTGCGAGATCTGACTAGGATTCAATACCTAGTACATCAGACTTACAGATCTCCGACGAGGGTCCGCGGAAGTCGGTCTGGGGCGACGTAAAAGTATATCCAAAAGGTCATGTCTGATTGGCCCGATACAATTAATAGGCGCGATTGCGTCAGAGAGATGCCCCTCCAAAAGCCCCCAAAAGTGTCCAGAGACCCGCTAAAAAGTTATAGGAGATGCTAAAATGCCGGGAATCGGTCTCGAACTCTTTGAAAATATTGAAAGAGTTCCCGCCGCGCCGAACATGGCGACATCGTTTTTTAGTTTGTGGAAAACTTGTTGGCCTAGATTTAATTTTTATTTTTATTTTTAGAAGGCTGATGGAATGGAAGATATTTTATTCAATATGATTGTTACTACTATCTTATTTCCTCCTTGATGCTATCTTCTCATTCTCTTATATACAAATTATTCCTATTGGAACGATATCTACCTAGAGCCTAGAGGCAGCTGGGGCTACGAAGAAGAAATATTGGTTTACATTTCACCCCGTAGCAAGGACTAGATCGACAATGACAAGTCACGTATCCATGCTGACGGCAACGGACGCCCGATCCCATATTCATTTGATCGTCGGCTCGAATCCCCTCGCAGCAGCACGATGCGGACAATCCATAAGCGCAGGCGCATCGCCCATATTGCTCATACCAGAGACGGCAGAGTTACATTATGCGCTACAAAAACGTGTAGACGATGGCGAAGTTAAATGGGTGAAAGAGGCTTTCCGGGACGAGCATCTATTCACTCTTGGAAGGGAGGAGATTGACCATGTAATTGATGCTGTCTTCGTGACTTCGGGGCCCAGGGAACCATTGAGTACGACACATTGCTAAATCGCAATCACATGGACTCATACTAATGACACACTGCAGGCGCTCACATATCGACTATCTGCAAGCGAAATCGTATACCCGTAAACGTCGTCGATGCGCCTCAATTATGTTCCTTCTCTTTACTATCCACCCACGTCGACGGCCCTCTGCAGATTGGTATAACAACCAACGGTCGCGGATGCAAATTGGCGTCCAGGATACGCCGCGAGGTAGCGGCTTCACTACCGCCAAACCTCGGATCTGCCTGTCTGCGATTGGGCGACGTGCGGAGGAAGATACAAGAGGAAGACCATCTGCTCCACATGGCCCTAGCAGACGGAGACGACATCGACGACTCCATCGACCAATCAGCAAGCTTCAACAAGCTCGTCACGGAAGCGGACCTAGACGCCGCGAAGAACAGGCGCATGCGCTGGCTCGGCCAGATCTGCGAGTACTGGCCGCTGAAGCGCCTAGCCGCCATCACCGACGACGACGTATCCAACATCCTGCGGTCGTACTCAGACCTCAACCCAGCCACCACCACCACCACCACCGCCCCGCCGCCCAAGAAGCGCGGCCGGATCATCCTCGCGGGCTCCGGGCCGGGCCACCCCGACTTGCTGACGCGCGCGACGCACAAGGCCATGCAGAGCGCGGACCTCGTGCTGGCGGACAAGCTGGTGCCGGCCGGGGTGCTGGACCTGATCCCGCGCCGCACGCCCGTGCACATCGCGCGCAAGTTCCCGGGCAACGCGGACGCGGCGCAGGACGAACTGCAGCAGCTCGCGGCGGCGGGCGCGCGGGAGGGGAAGACGGTGCTCCGGCTCAAGCAGGGCGACCCGTACATCTACGGGCGCGGCGGCGAGGAGGTCGCCTTCTTCCGCGCGCAGGGGCTGGGGCATCTGGTCGTGGTTCTGCCCGGCGTCACGTCGGCCCTCGCGGCGCCCCTGTTCGCGGGCGTCCCGCCCACCCAGCGCGACGTCGCCGACCAGGTCCTCGTCTGCACCGGCACCGGGAAGAAGGGCAAGCCCCCCGCGCCCCCGGAGTTCGTGGCCGGCCGGACGGTCGTGTTCCTCATGGCGCTGCATCGCGTCGAGGCCCTCGTCGCCGAGCTGACCGCACATCTGCAGTCCGAGACCCGCGACGGTGCGCCGTTGGGGGCCACGGGCCACCGCGCTTTGTGGCCTCGCGATACCCCCTGTGCTGTCGTCGAGCGCGCTAGCTGCCCCGATCAGCGCGTCATCCGGACGACTTTGGATCGCGTCGTCGAGGCCGTTCAGCAGGAGGGCAGCCGTCCCCCTGGCTTGCTTGTCGCCGGGCGCGCGTGCGGGTTCTTGAATCGGCTGGAGAGGGGGCGCGCTTGGAGCGTTGAAGAGGGGTTTCGGGGGCTGGAGTTTGAGGGGGGTGGGCTGGATCTTGGGGTGTAGTAACTGTAGTTGGGGGAAAGGGGTGTGTGGAAAGGGGTGTGTATGAAGCATTTTTGAAGGGGTTGCATTTGAAGGCGTTTGAGATGTCTGGATGAAGTGTGCTTTAAACTTGATATCTACACTGAATTTATTCTTCATATTGAGACTTTTCATTAGTCGCTCGTTGTTTCTAGATCAGCGTCTCTGCCACAGTCGATATTCCAGCATTGACGAATGCGGAGTTGATGGCCCACTGCTTTACCCCTGGTCCGGCGAGCCCCACTCGGATCCGGCGCCGGTACTGCAAAAGGCAGGACGACAACCATCTTGTTAACGGCATTTACGGAGTCAGAGCGCTCAGTACGGGATATTCTTTTGGTATACAAATCTGTGAGCGCTCCCCCGTAATATAATGGGCTTAGCAGGGCTAGGGTAATACGTGGATATTCCCGATAATGTTCTATTGAATAGACGACGAGAAATCTCAAGCTGATTTCGTACTAATTGCTCTGATCAACCATAGGCATTGGGAAATTATTAGAACATGGAATGGTATTAGATTTTATCAGGATTCTCATATTACCAAATTATTCAATGTCTTAGCACAACTCAACCCTATCACCAATAGCAAAAGTCGCACGCGATCCATATATCTATTACTATGACAATCTATCCATCACACTTCTCCACCACTCCGGCGTACACATTCTTACCACACACCCATCCCTCTCTCAAACCAGACCCGAAAAAAAAAAATCTAGTCTCGATCATCCGGGTGGAAAACCAGCGCGCGCACCTCGATGCTCTCTCTCTTCGGCACGTCGTCCGCCGTGCGCGGGTCGCTGAAGGCTGTGTGCGGGACGCGGCGCGCGCGCCCGTCCGTCTTGGAGTCGAAGCACTTGATCAGCAGCGCCTCCTGCGGCGTCAGCCCGCTCTTGTAGTACCACCTGTGGCCCGGCGCGTACCGCACGCTGAAGGTCTCGCCGCGGCGGTTGGGGTAGATGAGCGGGATCGGCACGAGCTCGTCTTCGCTGACGGAGTGCGCGTCCGCGATAGCGAGGCTTTCGTGTTTTGTTAGTTTCCTTACTCGAAAAAAAGGGGGCGGGGGGGCTTACGGGTCCCGAAGCACCGTCTTGATCGGCCGCCACACGTTGATGATCTGCACGCGGCCCTTGAGCAGCTCCGAGGCCTCCTCGGCTGGCAGGTGGTGCGGCACCCGCGACAGCGACGCCGAGTACGTCTGGTCGATGTGCACGCGGTTGACGGGGCCCCGGAGCGTCTTGTTGCGCTCGATGGTGCCGCGCGTGTCCGCGGGCTGGCGCCGGATGGTGTGGTCGAAGATGAAGATCTTGGACGCGCCGGTGCTTTGAGGCAGGTCAGTTGGCTGTTCTCATATACGTATACACCAGGGAAATCCAAAAGGGTGACTTACACATCCTTGAGCAGCTGCTCGGTCTCCGGGTAGTACACGGCCTTGATGTGCTCGTCGTCCTCGAAGTCCTTCTCCTGAGCTACGTGCGACACGTACTGGAACCCGTTTCCGTCGAGGGTGTACTCGGACTCGTGGCCGCGCACGTCGGTGATGTGGACCGGGTGGCTGGCCACCGGACGCTCGTAAGTCTCAGGCTTGTCGGTGTAGGTCGGCTGCGGGGGCGAGCCGTCCTCTGAGTCCTTGAAGAAGTTCAGAGTCGTGTCGACATCGTATGTCGATGGGGTGGTGGGTGCTGATGACAGGCCGCTGGCCGAGAAGATCGGGGCGGCGGCGGGGAGCTGTACGTCTGGGGAGGCCATTGTGCGAATGTGCGTTTGTGTGATAATGGCAATGATGATACACTAGAAGGGATAGACACTAGAAGAGATAATGTCGATGAGAGGAGGCGAGTCTAGATATTTGTATGGATCTCTATCAGGGGGTGGGTTGCCTTTGTCCATGCTGGATGCTACCTCATATAGTAATCAGTAACATATGCTAATCAGTTATTAAATGAATGACCTCCCTACCAGATAGAGGCAGTAGCTCTCCAACCTTCCCCGCAGAAACACAGAGCACGCAATGCTCACTGTGGAATTGCGCAAGTACTGCGAAAGTACAAACGACAGGACGTCATACGCCCATCGATTGACACGAGTACCGGCATGACGCATCTAGACTCCTACGCGGCCAGACTGATTAGAAATTCTAGTCTATTTGTAATCCTGTCTCGCTTTATACGCTAATTTCTATTCTATTGCGCCGATTCAGCGTAATACCACATGCATTGGAGTAGAAGTTGCACAATAGCTGTCAAATCTTGCGTCCCCGTCACTAAACCTATGCAAAGTTCGGCACGATTACTCAACCAAGGGCACGCGTTTCAGTACGGTGATTGCCGTCCCATCATCTAATACATCTGGCGTCTCCTCCAGCCTGTATTTCCCGATTCGGGGTAATATAACTGTCCACACAAGCCAGTATAAGACCCCGAAAAGAAGTCTGCGAATTTGTAAGCTTTCATGCTTTGAAATACAAACACAGAGCCATCCACATATCATGCAAGGGGTGCTGCCACTTACATGCCAACGCCGACGATGGCGTATGTCGCGTAGAAGAGACCGCCGGGTTTCGGAGTTGAGGGTGGAAAGAAGGGTGCTGCGAGGAGACAAAAGCACAGTATGATCCTGAATATAACGGCCGGGATCCAAGCACGGAACGGCCTCTTCAAGTCCGGCCTCTTATATCGTAGCCATATGAGGCCTATGGATATCGCGAGCGCGTATATTTGTCCTGGATAACCCTCCACCTCCAGAATAAAAGAGTAAACCTCACTAGACGGTGGTAAGACTATGACAAGAAAGGAGGGAATATAGTGTACGATCAGACCGCCCAGAGGTGCGTTGAAAGGCTTCGACGAGGAGAGCAACTTTGAGAATGGTAGAAAGCCCGCACGTGCAACTTCCTGGTTTAAACGTGCCTAGGACATGTTAGATTTTTCTTTGTAGTCTGAACGCTCGGAATCCTATATCTGTAATAAAAGATACTTACTACAGAAAATGTCACTACCATCACGTTGCCCGCCGCCGAAAGTGCAACAGCAAGGGGTAGGAATATCCTTCCAACACGTGGTCCAAACGCACGCTCAAAGAATAAGGCTGCAACGAGTTGACCACCCTTCTTGATCTCTTCGACCGGTACCACGGCAAGATAAGCGATGTTGGCTAATAAGTAGAGGAAACAGGATGTTATCAGGGCCGCGGCCGAGACAGACTGGAGAGTCCTGATTGGGTTTTTTACTTCGTTCATGACATTGTTCAAGTTAGAGAGGCCAGCATACGAATAGAAGACCTTGAAGAGCGATGTCGCAATGGTCCCAAGGTTCCAGTCACTTCCCTCCCACAGCCGTTCCCAAGAAATCAATGTAGCCGAGTCGACTTCCGCGTCCTCCTGTTTTGGCCTAAATATCACAACGTAGGATGCTGCCAGTACCATGAAAATCACCATTCCTACCTTTATGAAGCCTAGGAAATTCTGGATCCGTATACCAGCCTTATACCAAACTCCGTGGATGACGGTGATTACCGTGAGTAGACCAACTGCGATGGCCCTCTTCGAGAAATCACTGGGCTCGATGCCGAACCCGTAGTGTACATATTGGCTGAAGATGATGCAGTTACTAGCTGTGAATCCTAAGAGCACTGCCTGGACTGCGACCATAACTGAGGCGAGAAAACGCGGCGATGGATAGGTGAACTCGAGATATACTTTATCGCCGCCGGACCGTGGTAACATGCATCCATATTCCAAAGACACAGTTAGTCCACACGCAACCGCTATGGCGCCCAGGACCCAGAGCGAAAGGGAGAGGCCAATACTTCCGACCGAGGTGAGAATAACGCCCGGGACTGCAAAGATACCGCTACCGATGACTCTGGATATAGCAATAACGTAGGCACTGAACCAACCGATGTTCCGGCCTAGAACGGAGTCCTCGAGGAGGACGTCATCTTCGATGTTTCCGAACTCAGGTGGAGAGGATGGACCATCTTCTTCGTCATCATTACTCGCCGCCTTACGAATCGAGGGTGATAGTATCGAAGCGGTCTCCTCTTGAATTGGTCCTAATAAAGGGGTATTCTCATCGTGGGAAGCAGCCATTTCTAAAAATCGAAATATTGTCGTCGTACGAAACGCGTTATATAATTCATGAGAATCGATCGACCATAGCTTCAGCCTAAGACATTAATCGCTACCGAAAGATGAAAACGAACGGGTAAAACAATGTGAATGCGAATGCGAATATAAAATTCTAAAGTTGTTTTGTTTTAGTAGTGGAAGAATACCGATAAGTCCATGATCATTATGTTGATTATACCTATTAAGTAGATAATTAATCGAAGGTTGCGCCTTCGAAGCCATCTGATCGTACTTTCTCAGAGCTGCTGACAAAAGTGTCTCTTGATCACTAACAAATTTGGAAGTTGCGCAATCCAAGGATCCTGTGGTTTCACACTTTACCACTCAGCCCTGTTGATGTTCTCGCACGCCATTTCCCCTAAAGTTTGCACCACTCATTCTGATAGGTAACAACTGAGACCTTCCAACCGGTAAAACATCTTATCTTGGGGCTAAAAACGTAGATGACATAATCTTGAATATCGATAAACGCCGATAAATGTCGATAAATGATTTCTACCGGTCGCGTCTCAGTTCGGGGTTACGGATTCTCGAAATGAATGAATTATTTCCAGATTGGTAGTACGAAAAAGTCATGAGTGAAGTCGTCTCGTAGATCTACGAACTTGTAACACTTTTATCAGTTGCACAACTTAGATCTTACTTAGTACTTACAACCCCTAATTACCCACTGCCACACCAACATTAAACCCCCAACCCAACCCCCACTTTTATCCCTTTCCCTGCCTGCAGCTTGTCAGAGCGGCCCCGATTCGCACTTAGCTGCCGAGGATGCCGCGACGGATTTCGGAACAGGCAATAGACCGTGCAAGACTAAGCTACACAATAAAGACGGGCATAATTACATAATATTCTATATTTTTGCTTTATCAATAATTGTGCGGCATATCTTTACTTGACAACCACTCGTGAAAGAGTTGAGTTAGATCTATGATCCATTTTCCTACTTGACCCCCACGTTTGCCAAGTTAGTGGGGTCCCCATAGGGCTGATAAGGGGTGCACTAAGGGGGCACAGAGAAACTCCTTAGAGAATAAAATCATATTTAGGAGTTAAATATGACAACATCTTCGCATTCTTTTTATCATTCTCATAATAAACGAAAATTTAAGAAATATTATTTATTTGTATATAAGCCTCGAGTCGCTCAACGAATACACGAGTGCTTAATAATTTGACGATATGGGCTAAAAAACACTAGGGCGTAGGACTTAGCGGTCAGGCCTGGTAATAATCCACTGCAAGTCTTTTCTAAACTCCTGAGTAGCGTACCATCAATCAACCCTTCCAATTATCTATTCTAACTAGGTAGGCTTACATAGCTATCGTGAACTCTAAGGTCTACGTGATACATCAAACAGCCAGGGAATCCTTGGTTAGTAAATCGTCTCTTGGCATGAGATGGCAGCACTCACTCTACCAAAAGAAATCAAACAAGTTGACCAATTCACTTACGGAAAGCAAGAGGCTTAAATAAAAAAAAGTTCATCTACTAGGCAAGACAACTTTGCGACACGGGATAATGGAGATGCTTGAAGCGGTGTGAATGTTGACTTTCCGCTTCTCGCAAACGCATTCCTAGTTTACGATCTGTCAGAGAGGCAGGAATTCCAGAAGGATGCAGTACCCTTATGATGGCATCGTACTGTGGACTAGAAGAGATCGTGGGTCTCCTTTTGCAGGAAAACGGCTTGCCTCTTGATTTTCAGGATGGGACATCACAAAGGCCTAGTCGGACTTGTGGAAGCATTTTCATCACGGTCCTTGATCTAGTGACTCTTGTCAAGCCTTTCAACTTCGATGTCATAAGAAACTTTCTCAGCCTCAATTTAAAAGACACATACGGCTCGACGGCTTTGCGCTACGCAGCGGCAGGGAAGCATATGGACGTTATCCAACTGCTACTTCCTAGGGGGGCTAGTATCAACGCCAAGGACAGCATAGACGGCACGTCACTGATGGATGCCTCTAAGATAGGACACCAAGCTGTGGTCCAACAATTACTCGACAACGGGGTCAATGCCAAATCTGAGAACGTGCTTGGTCTCACACCAATACTCTAAAGGGTGGTAGGAAGAGAAAAAAAAAGGACATTGTGCAGGAAATACCGAAAAAGGGGGTGACATCCAGACTAAATATATCTTAGGTCGGACGGTGCTATCATTCACAGCCACTGGAGGACGTAAGGTGATCGTACAGTTATTTTTCGATGAGGGTGCCGGTATCGAGGCGGTGGACGACCTTGGTCACACCCAGCTAGTAGGTGATATTATCTACCAGATCCTGGCCTACCCCTTTTTTTCAGCTGCCTGAAGATTCAGCGTTGCACAATCCGGGCTGCACGAGAAATTACTGTCCTCGAGCCATGCTTAAACCTCTTGAAATTACTTATTCAAAGAAGTAATTGCTGATTTAGGCTGCTACAGTGAGTGGCATGCCGTCAAAGAGGGCAACGAATTAGTTGTAAAATCTTGCTCGAAAAAGGGGCTAATGTCCAGGTTCGGGACAAGGATAGTCGGACCCCAATCTTCGGAACACTAGAAGCGAAGCCCGGAAGCACCGGTGCGGTAGCGATGCGGGAGCTAATTGACAAGGGGGCTGATGTGGAGGCCCCGGATAGGCATGGTCGGACTCTGCTGGCTCAGGCGGTGTGAAAAGGATCCGGCCCCATCGTCCGGGATTTGTTCGACAGGGGGCTAATCTCGAAGCCAAGGATAACGAGGGCCATACTCCCCTGTGATATGCAATGCGAGAACAGAGAATGAAGACCGCACAGCTACTTCTTGATAGGGGAGCTGATATCAAAGCTAGAGATGTAAGAGACGAGTCACTTTCATCATGGGCAATGGAGAGAAGGGTTCGGGTATTAGACGACGACGAAGCGACGCATTAGACTTGGTAGCTAGGTATCTGGAAATATAAAATGAAGAATGTCAGGCCTTGCGGCTGAACCCTTGGACAGGCAGGGAATCTGGTAGGGCAGGGTACGACCATGCTGGTCCGGGGTAGGGCTGAACCCAACAAACGATTGGTCGGGTTTTATATCCATACATAGCAATGTAACTGAAGCTTCACGATAGATAAGCTAAGTAAAAATTCAATGATGGAATTAATGGTATTATTGACAATATCTTGTAGTATTCTAATGGATCTGCCTCTCAACTATGTCAATGAATGTTCTGTTGTGATCAGTGTTAGACTTCTTTCTACGGCTCTCGATTCTGCAGCATGCCAATGCCACGGTGGCATTGCCACTTATGCCTATGAGAAATCAGCTGTGATTTTTTACGCCTGATGAACTAATAAGGAGGCAAGACCATAATGCCGCTAGAGCTAGTGAAACAAACCAGTTTTCCTATTGCGAGACTCTTTAAGTCCCAGGAGCCTCGAGTGCCAATGAACACCATAATATGAAGATGTCCGTTGCCACGCGTCAAGCAAGTAATTTTCTCCCGTTTCAACTTCGAAAACTAAAGTCCATCTTCTTCTGCCTATCTGGCCTTAGCATTGGAAGTATTAATCGGCAAGTGTTTCTTTTATTGGAAAGAGAAGTGTCAGAAGTTGAATTTCGTTTTCGTGGTTTAAGCTGAGACGTGGTCCCCGATACAACCGTCACGATTTACAACAACTCTGAAGGTCATTTCGATGAATTCATCGCAAAAGTAGTTTCGCAATCATAACTGGCAAGTGTTACAAGATATATGTGGCCTTGGTCTGTTCTGTTGTTTGAACATGTATCAAATTAGATAACCATGTTATCTCGCCCCCAGCAAGGCGAGTTATGCTTCACCTGCTACTTCAGGGTGAACCAGAAGCACAGCCCCAAGAGGTTCCCTTTTGATCGCCACGGCAAAATAGCCGTTTACCAAAATCGGGAAGTGCGGATGGATTTTAGAGCTCCTTATTCCGCGTTCACACACTACAGTCTTATAATTTCCAATCCAGGATAAAGTAAAATAACTAACCAAAATGCTCATGGCTACCAAATAGGTTCTCGGCCGAGTCTTCATACACTAGATGAGTAAAACAGTTGAGCCTACTAAATAATGACAAGGCATGTCAGCCCCCGTTCGTTATAATCGTCCCCCTATATCAGAACAGGAGTTTCACTGCCTCGTTACATGATTCTATCACTACGAACAATCATCCAGGAGATATAAACTTCGGCGGGAACGAAAGTGGAGATGAGGGAAAACACACGAATTTCTCACGCTCAAGTTGTAGCATCTCTGAACACCTGTGTGCCTCGTATGTTTGTGGAGCTCTTAGCTGTTATGCGTGGCAAGACTATCATAAGCAAAGGAACATATTCATCCTAGGCTAAAGGTCTCCATCAAGAGTGGCCCCCAGTTGTCAATAAGATGTTTCGCCTTTTCTTGTCGACCGCATTGCCCATTAAGACGGCAAGATGGAACAAATGATTATTGTCTGATTGTAGGAGTAAATACTGTCACACCTAGTTCCCATGATCGTATCACCTCCTAGTCATAGGCATTAAACGACCTACATCGTCTTGTTACGAACCTATACCTAGGTACTTAGGTATACGGGGTGTTTCGTGGGTTTCCTTGTTTGTTAACAGTACTCGTAGAGATCAGATCAAAGGTTAGACTGTTCGTAAGAGAGGCTTGGAGTCCTCTCTCTATTAGTTCGATGCAGTTGAAGTAATAGACTTAGATTGATAGCTGGTGAGCTGAATGAATGACTAGATACATAGGGGTCTGCCATGTTTATATAGATATCCTCTCCTAAGGTGTTTCCGCGTTGCTCTGCGATGCTCTGTATTGCTCTGCGATGCTCTGTATTGCTCTGTGATGCTCTGTATTGCTCTGTGATGCTCTGTGTTGTTGCTGGAGCAGCTGTAGCATTCGGATATATATATAAGTCCGGTTCCCTTTTTGGGTTAGTTGAAGAGTTGGATCGTGACACGTCTAATCGTCCCGCCAAAGGGATAATTACAGTAGCTCTAGGAGATTTCTGGCCTTCGATAGGATCTCTGAAGCGACTTCTACCAATCTCCATATATAAATACTCAGCCAACTTAACGCTGTGTGTATGCTCAGAATTAGCGACACTGTCTCTTCGAGTAAACGGGCTACGAAACTTACTCTAGAAGCTGTCATATGTGTGTTCGGTTGAGTTGGAGATAGTGGATGTTTTCACTTCCTTTTTGATATTTCCCTGCTTCTAAACTGAAGGACATTTAGATATGACTATGAATCATGTTCTTCGAAAGAAGGATAAGATATTCAGGACACCGATTTCATATTGTAGTTGTTAGGGCAACGTGGGGGCCATTGCACCGCAGCTGCAAGTCAGCATTTAGCTATGCATAAGCAAGATTGTAGACTTATTCAGGGGCTTATACACCGCTGATTCAACTATATCAAAAGTTAGGAACGCGCGGCTTTTGGTTGCTTTATGTGCAACTATACACGTACGCGCATATATCCTTACATAATTCCATCACTAAGTAGGTACTTGCCCATCTTAGGTACCGGAAGCGAATATGATTGGCCATTTCTGTTAGATCTTAGTTGGAGAAATCTACGCACGTGGTAAGATAACATAAGACGCATCTTAGCAGTTTCTTATGTGACTCGTAAGGGTATCACGTGTGCCACTGCGACAACAGTTCCAAAATAACATGCAACGGTTTATTACGTTAGGTAATTTTTAGTTCGAGGAATTTATTGTTATAAGCCATTTTGCATCAATACACTTCAAGTTTAAGTCTTTGTTACAATGGAAACGCCAGTAAAGCTCGTAAAGAAATGACAACTCATGGTAAGATTTCTTAAGGTTGTCATGTAGGCTTCGTATAGTTCAGTAGTTGGATTCCGCTCATTTGGTTCTTAAATAGGAAATGTATTGGTCTTTGCGAGGTAGTTCCTAATGACTTGGCGTGCTAACCACTCTGCCAGTCCCACAATCAGAAATAGCGGGAACGGCATGGGCTTCTCTAATCATATGATTCTGTCACTTTTGTTAGGTCTGTTGCCATCGAATAGAGTTACACGGCAATGTTCCCTTATGCAATGACCTTGCTAATAACGTCTTATGTTAACCAATGAAGACCTGCCTGGCATCGCAACTCTAGAAGATATAAGGCAATAGAAACTTGCACGCGCTAATAACGAAACCAGTCATTTTTAAGATTAGCTTCAATTTAGCTAAGGTTGTGGGAACCTCCAGCTTATGTGAGATTTGGAGGTGTGTTTAATTTGACATATCAAATGCCGCCTTGCGCGAAACAGGTGAATCACTCAAGTTACCCATGAAAGTGAAGATCGACAGATATGAAAGGTTGAATGTGTATTACAGCTATTAGCTTACTGTATGTAACTATGTAAATACTAATGGCATTTGGGCGGCTGGGCGGTAACTAAGTTCATGTATGATGGATCGGCTAGGGCTGACAGGATGGGGCATCGTTAGATTTACGGCTGAGCTTTTTTTAACTCCCCGATTGGTCAATAACTAAGGCCCCTTTAGGCTTGGAGGTTGACACTTCTTTTAATCTCGTAAAGGGTGAGCTGCTTGGCAGCTTGGTCGAATCAGCCGGCAGTTAGTCAGTTGTGTAGTGCATCGTCTTTCTACGGTTGATCCCCCTTTTTGTAAACATGAAAGGCCAGTACGCCACTTACGCTGTGGCGTTCTCGGCCGTTGCATCCGGTTCCTGAATATGATTAGGAATTCTAAAGATAGTCGTGATGCGACCTACTCCGGATTTCAGCTGTTACAGATGCCGAGGGATCTATGCTTATCTACACTCTTATTGTAAGGTCATTAACATGCCCAGACCACGCCAATTCCACCCATAGCCACTTTGTCAAAGCTCACCGTTTCCATTCGGGAGGAACAAAAGCTACCTAGGTACAATACCTACCTGGCTGCCTGGTAGGTTAGTTGGAATTTAAACACATTAACAGCTTTCTATTAGTTGTTAATCTTTTTCATTCTAAGATGGTACAATACCTTGTCAAATGTGTATGATATCAAGTTGCGAGCTAGTTCAAATACAACTCGATACCGGACTTACTCGACATAGGTAACTGAAAAAGAAAGAAATACCATTCAAACAAATAGCTAAAGTTACCATCTGATAAATACAGAAGCTCGGGACAATAGCTTCGATACATAGACATATGTAAGTGCTTATCGAACTTTAGGTACCTATGCACGTACTCAATATCCCAGCTTCATTATAGCATGTCAGATAATCTTACAATTTAGGGACATACCATTGCCGATCCCTGAAATGTAGATCACCCCAGCCTTAAGAATAAGAATATTCTACAGCTAGACCTTCAACTTTGGTCCTTAATTACGTACTTTACGTACTTTGCATACACTCGCCACAATTACAGCAGAGCAAATGCACGGTCTACTGTACCCCAGAGGCGTAAAGATCGTCATCACGCCTACCCAAAACTTCTAATTGTGGGTACAGTTTACCAGTACAGATGTAGATGGGGCAGGCTTCGACAGACTGATTCCCTTACGAAGTCACTCCTAGTACCAAAAGCTTAGCTTAACAAGATAGGGTTCTGATGATCGTCGCCCTCAATATTCAGCTGGGCTTATACGTTGCCCAGTTATCATGGGCATGAACTCGCCTACCTTGTAGCCGCGTTACAGGTAGCGCATGGAATATGGTCCCATTTCTCTTCCATAGCCTCCTCTATTAGTCAAAAGTCCTAGACTCTAATGTTCAACCATCATGATCGACATCGACCTCGTTTGGCAGCCTTGATAGGAAGCGACATCGTGATGTTCACCGGTCCCGAGTGACGATCGATGCCTGAATGTAGTATAGTGACGGAATGCCAGCGTATGAGGAAGATGAAGCTGTTGAGATGAGGATTCCGAAGAAACTTGGGACTAGCTTAGGATGTTTATTTTTAGGAAATTCGAGTGTGCAACTATTCACCACAAGGCAGCAAGTATATGGGTAGACAAGCGACGTGGAAAAGTATAAAGAGGCCAGAGGAAACCGTCAAAGTCTACTTCTCTTCTCCATCCACATCAGCTTCATCATCTTCACAACATTCCAAACCATCTCAACATCTCAAACTTTCCAAACTCAAGACTCCTCAGTCACTTTCAACTCAACATCATTCAAAATGCAGTTCAGCTCCGCCATCGTTTCCACCATCGCCCTTCTCTTCGCCGGCCAGGCGATGGGTGCCGCTCTCATTGCCACTGACCCGGGTTTGTCTACCCTTTCAACAAACTTGAACTGGAACAATTCGAGCTAATATCTCTATCTCTAGTTGCTGCTTGCAACTGCCCCAACAACTGCTCCTACGGCCCTGGCCACAGCTGCAAGTACCGCGCTGGTCCTTCCGACTCCTCTTCGGTCGTCGATGGCAGTAAGTGTTACCAAGAGTCAAAACTTAAATATGACAGTTAGCTAATATAGATCCTACAGAGTGCGTTGAGGTCGGCAACACCTTGACCTGCCAGCCCAACTAAGCGGCATAGCTGCTGTAGATCATTATACTCGAAGCATATGGAGTCTTGGGATCTAGGAAAGAGGGATTAAGGGATGCATTAGCGGTCAAAAGGGGCTAGAATGGTTAGACAATTGGGAACATTTGTTTCCATGCGATCCAACTCATGTACAATACCTCGACACAGTCGTTACCGCATAGTATTTTTCTTCGCATCGGGTACCGCGAGGTAGCCGATGCCATTCATTTGCATTGATCATTAACCATAACTACCTACCTCTTCGAATTTAAAGTGAATCTTCTATTATTAGATACTTAAAACTCTAGAATTTTCATAACTTATAAGAACACGACATTCTATTCAGTCGTGCTTGAGCGCTGCTACTCTAGATATTCCTACGAGGAATAATATCCTATGTGATAATCATGGTTATTTCATGATACTTAACCCCCGTAGTTATTCTGCGGAATAACGGCATATGTAAGCTACGGAATTTTGGATAGCCGGGGTAATATGGAACGTGGGGAACTACGTTAAAAATATGGCAACATCATGGTCAAGTATTGCAACATTTCCTTCTTACAAATTGAAGGATTAACCAAGTATAAGCAGATACCTTAAGTAAGCTCGTTCAGTCATGGCATCCCATGCGAAAGAATGAAATAAATTCGGACAAACAAGAAGTTGTAAAAATCCCAACAACACGGCGACCTTAATCACTCATATTTATCTAGGTACCTAGGTAGGGATTAAAATATCCAAGATACGAAACAGTTGTTATTTCTTATTAATCCTACGTCCATTGTCCTTTTCAACGTGTTCGCACTAATGCGAATTCCTTCCCTCGGTGGTGCAAGCACATTCGGAATATTTCCTATTATCCATAAAAGAATATTGACTCTAGAGTGAACTTTGTCATTATTAAATAATAGATTGTAAAGCTTTCTTTAAAAATGCGATGATATTATTATACAAAAACGTTGAAAATTTATTTTCTCTCCGACCGCCATGATATTGTGGGCCTGGGGCAATAGGGGCAAAAAAGGGGGAGCAAAAAGAAGACAGTATCCCATTTGGAGAACCTCGTGCTCGGTTCCAAGTCAGATCTGGACGAGGACCTCCAATTAATTCCTTATAGCTTTTGATCGCTCTTTAAAAAGTGTACTGTTTAATAGACTAAGTCTCTGATAAGTCATGTTCAGGAGAAGCCATCCCTCGGACTTAGCATGACCTGGTAAATTCATCGAAGCCGTCACCACCACCACCTTACATGTAGTATCTGAGCATGCAATGTATGTAGACATGTATCAATTATTGGCTGATCCCTTCAGTAAATTGCTGCAGTATGGAGCCTGCGCCTTCGTGATAGGACTCAAGTGCCATCAGCGGCGTTATACGACGTGAATGTTTAACCCGGCCGATCAATCACATTGGCGCTTCGTCTCATATCGCGAAACATGATATGGAAGCTCGGGGGGCTTTTTACAGCCCTAGTAAAGCAGCACGTTATACAAACCTCAACCTTCATGCTACGTATGATTTCACCACAAGAAAATAAGAGAAAGAAACTAACAGGGCGAATAGCCTTTCGCGGACTCGAAACGGCATAAAAGAGTAGAGAAGACCGGGATGTTCAGGGCGTCCAAGGTGTCCAAGACGTAGAAAAAGTGTTTGAAAGGGTTTATAGAGACTCCATTTCTTTCTAGGTCGCGAATGAGACTTTATTCTTAACATATCTCACGTTAAAATAATACAGTGAGGAATGTAGGAATGTTTTCCAATACAGGAATGATAAGTTCGCGATGGTTTGGGGGATTCTTTAACCTTATTACTTTTCCAGAAACGCCAGAACAGAAGCCGCAATAATCCGTAATTCTTGAACTTGAAGTGGATGTTCTACAGTATCACTTTGTCCAGCCACGAAGCTGTCACTCGTTCTGTTTAGCGATTGTGTAAAGCTACAAGTGTGTATTGACCGTTTTGCGCAGTTTTCGCAAGGTTTCCCTGGACCCTTCGAAACGCATTTGATGTGGGCATGCCTACATCTCGCGCAACTTGTGACTGCTTTTGTTTTTCTACTCTTCCGCTTTGCTAGGGTTGACTGGAATGATTCTTCCGTGGGCGTTGGTGGATCTTCTGGGCATGCAAGTTTGCGTTTACGCGGTCGAGAAGTGGGGAGAGGATTACGTTTACTACTAGCCATGGCTTCGCATTATGTGTTGCCTCGAAGTGCTGGTATAGTGTATCAGGTATTAGGTTTTGATATTTAAATGTAGTACTGGCTGTGAAATATCGTCAAATATGGGTGTCGAGGACTAATAAACCTATCTCGGTTTCTAGAATGCTAACCTTAGGTTGTATGTTACAAAGGGGTCTCATAAGGCTGATGTGAACATCGCTCTTTGAGTAATATCACTTCTCTGTTTGAATAATCTTAATCAAAGAGTGATAATTGTCATTTCGACAAAATACGTTAAAAACGTTTGTATGAAAGTACTACATTAAAGCGTGTTGCATCAACTGGTGCAAAGGGGGTGATGAATGTGGTGGTATTTGGTAGCTCCGAACTCACGAAGTCACGATGGTCTAGGATTCTGCAGTGCTCTAAGTTCATAGCTCACCACCACAAAGCATCAAAGGTTCGTTGTGAAATCTACTTAGCTTCGTGTGTAAAAGGGGCACCTTAAGTTGGCAAGTTATGATTGCATTCGAAACCTTGGATAGATAAAATGGTACCCATCAACAAACAACTTTCTTCTTGATCTCTATAATCTTCCTAATAATGGCTATAGTGTCAAGCTTTCATGCTTATTCCTGTGGTGTAGCTTGGCTAACCACGATCTCGACATGTACCGCCGGATCCGCTTGCCTCGAAGCATGAACAGGATAAGAGCTAAGTTATTGGCCAAAAGAACCGAGCCAAAAACACCTGAAATGATTACGGCATACCCCCTTTCCATCACCCAGTTAAGGACACCAAATGCCAAGCCGAAGCTAACCGCCTGTTTTCCGAGGTTTATTGCAATGAGCATCTCGGATGTATCACTATTGTACGAGTCGACAGCATATGCCAGCGTAAAGCAGTAGTAAAAGTAGCCGCCGAAAGATGCCAGGCCAGATCCAAAGAAATATCCTATCCAGTGTAAGTTGAATTGTGCAGTAAGGCCATAAACCACCAATCCGAGTGGTCCTATGATCATAGCCGGCAACATAACCCCTAATCTCATCTCAGCTTCGCGGATGCCGTTGTTTCGTCGCGTTAGATAACCTGCAAGTTTGTCCGATGAGGAAGTGAATGGGAGCGCGAATAGGAATCCAAGGATAGGTCCAAGCGAATGCACACCAGAAATTGACTACAGGTGGTTGTGAGCAACTGATATTTAAATATAATCGTAGTAGGGGTAGACACTTACCGCCGGCCAATTGTATGGGGGTGCTGTGATCTTAATCGGGAAGACAAAGTTAAATGCTAAGGCGCCTAAGCCGATGACTGTTCCAAACGAGGTGACTACCCAAAACACTTGGGGGACCAGAAAGTAGGTGAAAGATCGCCACATCAATGTAAAGACATTGACTTCGGGATCAATGCGGCCCCACGGGCGAAGTGTCTCTAGGAACGTTTTACGTGCTGGTGTAGAAGTTACCTGCTCTACGATAACTTCGTCAGGCTTTTCGGAGCCGTTAGATGTCGTTTCGGCCGAACGCCCAGGGGCAGTATCGTGGTTCATATGGGCCTCTCGGTCGTATGAGGTTTCTTCGACGAACAGGAACGCTACAAAAAACAATGCAGAGGCGAATGCGAGTGAGACATAGAAGAATAGCCTCCATGAATATTGCGTCGGAAGCATATAGGCAGCTGGAATCGTAGCTACCGCTGCGAAACACATACCAACTAATTAAACAAGGGTTAGCACTAAAGTGAGTGAAGACCCAAATAGGGGCTTTCGCACATGTATAGTAACCGATATGTTTTCCTCGCTCATGCAAGAAGAATATGTCGTTGACGAGTTGGACGGGGAGGGCTTCGCATATCCCAGCGCCGAAGGAGTGGATGATCCGCCATGCCATTAATTCACTAAAAGTATTGGCTCGTGAGCATCCAGCGAGACCGGCAATAAACTTGATTCAGTCAGCGGGAGGGTCTCAGAAACAGCACTGCCTTGACTGACAGCTAGCATAGAACCAAGCATCACGGGTCGTCTTCCGAATTTTAGATAGAGTGGTACTAGCACAAGGGAACTGAATCCATATGCGAGATTTGGATACGATATCAGCGTCGATGCGTCGTCAGGTGAAACATTGAATATCCCTGACCAGAGTGACAGATAGGGGCCTGGACCCAAAAGCGCCGCATTTCCGAGAAACGAGTAAGCGCACATTATCAACAGAATCGTAATTTTCTTAGACCTCGACCACTGTAATGTTTTAGTCCCGCGCATCTTCGAATTGCAATGAATGAATTGAGCCCATATGATAGAGCACCTACTTGTAAAGGATCATTAGGATCCTCGGCTGGTACAGGGAAAAGGGCCTGGCCATAATAGGCATCGTCTCCCTCTATTTTCAAAGATTGTCAGTGTTTCCAAGTCGAATAGAGCTATCTATTATGACTAACCGACAGCCTGGACATTCACGGTCCCAGGAATATCTTCTTCATGCGCATGACTGCGTACTAGATGCTGCTTGCGTGCCATATTGTTAAAGAATTTGATGATCAAGTACTTCTCAAAGGACCATCATATCGAATACAAGTTATAAAAGTGATGAAAGCCCCGGCAGACACCCATTTTGAAGGACCGAACTCTACACATATATAACAAATCAGGTTCCAACTGCCATTCGGCAGATATCAAGGATCAACATAATACTTCTTGGGTGCCATCTCCAATAAGATATCTATACATAATCAATTACCTACCCAGGTATTAAGCAAACCACTATTGCATGAACCGACATGCTTCTGCAATGCTTACATACCTGAGGTAGATTTTCATAGATTCCTATCTGTTTCCGGTCGAAAATGATCATATTGGACAATGCCGCTTTACAACTACCCCGCGGACTCTTTCCGTCTAGATGAGCTTGGCGATTGCAACCAATAATCTCAAGATGTCCATTACAGGGTATCATACTTCATTTATATCCTTGTGGGGAGACATTAACCGCTGTAGCTATCTTAGAAGCCGATGGGGTAACTTGAAAGTGTGAGATTGCCTACTCTGGCTTTTGTCCTAGGAGTCTTCTTGTAGTTTACATAGTCCTTGACCAGATGACATGATGTATGAGGTTGAATTGTATATATGCGCTTGACGTATTAACTGCGAATTATGGGTAAAATCCAGCTTATATAAATTGATTGGTATTTTAACAGATTTAGGGGCTGAGCTTCCAATGTGCCGGTAATCATTAACCACGGCGTTTGGTTAAAAGATTATATCCGCTAATACTTTTTCTTGCGATCATTCAGCATAGATACACTTGGCTTATCATAACTCCATTTATTGTCAAATTTTGACAATACCTATCTGTAAGCTGTAGGTTAGTAGCCTCAGGAAAATCGACCCTTATATCGGTAATTATGGAATAGAAGGTTCTTTCAGTTCTGGCCGAGCAATGTTGCCAGTGGCCGAAGACATGGTTTTTACTTGTAACTACGATTTTCTCATCGACTCTAAGAAATGATTCCTTATTTCCAACCCCAAATAACCAGGGGATCAGATGTTAGTGTCATGCCCAAGTGTATGACCGTATATGACAGGTCCGGGAATAGACTATTGCAGCAGGTGCAAAGCCCGTAGACTACATATGTATACCTAGGTACGGATTAAGACCATGACAGCAGTTTCTTGCGCGATGCAATGTATTGAATAAGTTGATTGAGTCAAGTGTGATGAATCTCTTATCCCTAAGATGGCTTAGCTTAGTCATCCGAAATCGAATAAATTACCCCTGAACCCCTGAATCCTAGATTGAGTTCTTCTCACCCAGCTTTAAGATCGTTCAACTCAAAGCATTCTAGCATCTAAAAAAAGGCCTAACCACCTACAAGACCGCTAGCAAGCTATTATCATTAAATACTCAATAAACAATAATTTCTAAGGTTATCGTTAAATCATAAAGCAATACGATCGATTCAATGTCGGGCCGGATAACGGCATATCGCCTTAGGTTAATAGAAAGACATGTTTGCTTAGTTAGACTATAGCGCTCTGCTATTATGATGTTATGGATCTGTGTTCTAAGAGTGCAGATGAAAAGTTGTTTCTGAATAGGGGTAACGCTAAAGCTACAGAAGTGGTCCGTGGGTCCCGCGTTGCCTCTTTGGCCCAGCCACTCTTAAGGCAAACGGTGTAGCTGGGGTAGCACTCGGTGAAGTCGCTAGAGCGCCCTGTGACATCGCTTAAATTACCAGGGGGCTAGGTGAGGCGCCCAACCATGAGCTGTAGTTGGCGAATTCATCTAGGAGAGGCGGTGACCACGTATCTAGTCGCAAAAAAAGGGGACCGTCTATCCTACCGCCAGTGGATACCTGGCACGGTACCCTTTCCAGACAAAGCGCCATGTACCACGCTAGTGGAAGATACTTCTCGCAGC
>MU388417.1:0-47049 GCA_022578535.1 Jackrogersella minutella
ATTTTCCATCCACTTCATTGTTCCTAGGACTTCTACAAAACCCCTCTTACCATCACAGACTGTCTCATTCATCGTGCTTGTCCCAATAGATATTGACTCTGATATCAAATAAGTGGATTGCTTTCTGATGTTTTCACACTCAAACATATCGTCTTCACATGTCTACTACTTAAAAAGCTCAGTAAGTCCGAATTGCTGGGGCTCAATATAAGAAGTACTAGAAAAACCCAAGTCGCTAAGTCATTGGGCTTTTCATAAAGCATCATTTACACCCAATTTGCTTTCTTAAAATAAGTGCTACCTCCACTACCCCAACATCGCAATACCCGACTTACACAGTCTTATCCCTTTGCTACCACCGTCATCACTATAGAAACACCTAAGTAGACATTGAGTCATCATGGCTTTCACAATGCACTCCCACTCAGGGCAATTCTGTCCAGGCCATGCAAAGGACCAACTCGAAGACATCATCAAGCACGCCATCAGTCTTGGCTACACCACCATAGGACTCACCGAACACATGCCCCGGACAAGTCTAGACGACCTATATCCCGAAGAAGTAAAACACGACTCTCATATAATCTCACTCATCTCACATCTATATCCCATCCATAAAACCTTCCAAAACAAGCAACTGACACCCCCAGCTCGACGACCCCGAAGGCTCCCTCGCAGTCCTCCTCCCGCGGCACGAAGCCTACCTGCTAGAAACCCAACGCCTGCAGGCCAAGTACTCCTCACAGATCCACATCCTCATCGGCTTCGAGGGGGAGTGGCTGCGCCCGGGCTACGAGGCTCTGGTATCCGAGCTAGCCGCGCACCCAAACGTAGACTACTTCGTCGGGTCGCTGCACCACATCAACACGATCCCGATCGACTACGACGGCTCCTACTACGCGCGCGCCGTGGCCTCGGCGGGGGGCACCGAGGAGCGGGCCTACGCGCGGTACTACGACCAGCAGTACTCGATGCTGCAAGCCCTGCAGCCGCGGGTCGTGGGCCACTTCGACCTCGTGCGGCTGCTGTCGTCGCAGCCCGGGCGCGACGTGCGGGCCGAGTGGCCGGGGGTCTGGGGGCGCATCGTCCGCAACCTGGAGTGCGTGGCCGCGTACGGCGGCTGGCTGGAGTGCAACACCAGCGCGCTGCGCAAGGGGCTCGCCGAGCCCTACCCCAGCCGCCAGGTCGCGGAGGAGTGGCTGCGCCGGGGCGGCCGCTTCACGCTCTCCGACGACAGCCACGGCGTCGCGCAGGTCGGCACGAACTACGCGCGCGCGCTGGACTTCCTCGCCGCCTTGGGCGTCACGGCCTTGTGGAAGCTGCGGCGGGACCCGCGCGAGGGTTTGCTGGCCGGGGGCGAGAAGGCCGGGTTGGTAGAGGAGGAGGTCCCGCTCGGGGACGTGAGGGCCGTTGTTAGTAAATGGTGATGGAAATATTGAAGAAAAAAAGAGGATGGTATGCTCAAAGATTTTGAGACGGTCTAGATGCTAGAAGTCTACGCGAAATCTGACGGTGGCGGGTACCTAGAAAGGGGATCGCAGAGGACAATTTAGAGGAATAGCTTCGGTGGTCGGTTATGCATATACCCAGGAACAAAAGTAGAGAAAATAGGAGTCTAGTATTATAGGGGCATGCTGCTTTATGGTCCTGAGCTTGGTAGAACGGGACGTGACAGCGAGGCTACAAATGATTGCACCTACTTGTCGCACGTTCCGATCGTAATTCATTAAAGGGGGAAGAGCAACGCTTCCATAGCCCGGATGCTCGACCTCGATCTCAAATCCTTCTTTAATGCTTTCACCTCCTTTTATGCTTAACAAACATTCAGTCAAAGTCAATTTCACTCAATCATCATTATAAGGCATCAAGATAGGGATAAATATGTATGGTTTATACCATGACTTAATATCGCTTAGCACATTATGACTGGTATGCTATCGTACCCTAGAAGGTATCCTCTTATCTCTCACTTCCGCACATCCAGTGTTGAGCTGCAAAAAGTCGCTCCTATCATGTTAAACGGGCCTTCCCCTATCCTCTTCCTGCAATGCACACGAGCCTTGAGACACCTATTCGTCAACCCGATAGTGTAGAAACTCCTTCCGAGGCATATGTGCCATCGCCACCTCGACGCCGAAAAAGTAAGAATGTTGGCCGGGGAAACAAAAAAATGCAACTAGAAATATCTCTGTAAAGTATGACGCACGCATGCTTATTTGGGGTATCTTTTGATGGAAAACGCATCCCTCTAATCGCCCTGCCCCTTAAAAACGAAAACTGTTGTGGTGGTACATTGTCCGTGTTTTTTTCTCCATCGCGACGCCATGCTTTGCTATGTTGTCCCTGAAGGCAAATAAAACACAAAACGCAAAAGAAATTAAGTCATTACCCGTCATTTATCATTAAAGAACCTTTCTCTGGACGTAAGATATGAAAGCATCCTTTTGGAGAAGTTGTTGCGTTTGGGTCCGATAGGTTATCATTCGGTAAGCTCCACAGTTTCGAGCCAAGTTCGAACCGCTGTTCGTAACAAGCTCTCCTTCTCGCGGTTCATCTCGTACGGTGTGGTCGGGCTTGCTGCCTGGTTCTCTCTCTCTCGCTGGTCTACTACATCCTGTACGATTCCCGATAGCGCAGATAAAACCACCATCTTGCACTCAGCTCGTGGCACTTCTTCCTGGAAGTCCAGTTGGCACGTTGTGGAATCTTGCTCTGTCACCTGGGAAACTTCGCTATCCCTTCTTCCTCTCCGTTTGCTAGGGGATCGTGAAGATGTCGCTGAGCTTCCTTTGCTCACATCACTACTGTGCGCAATGACTCTCTCGACGGCATCAATAAGAGCTTCGTCGAAGCTAAAGAGTTCTTCTTCCTCGATCTTATCCTCGATCGGCTGCTCATAAGGCGAGAGGGCTGGCGTCATTAGTGACGAACCATATGGAGTTAGGTAGCTAGTGTTATTTCGATCGACCGGCATTTTAGGCTTTACTAGACGGCGGTATCGAAGACGCTTTATAGTAAAGTTTGTCGTATCGGCAATGATAGCGGTGCTGACATCAACCCAATGCTCTGCAGGCCAATCTTCTGGCATCAAATTCAAATGCACTACGGGGGTGGGTTCCGCGGTTAGACATTCTCGCACCTCATCTAGGAGGTTCTTCTGTGGTGGGATCGCCTGCAGCGTAAAGTCGGGGTGAAAACGCTTAAGCCATCCCGCAACGTTCAGAGGAACATCACCATCGATAGCCAGCCTAGAAAATTGCTCGAAGCCGTCAAGACCACTACCAAGCCCGGGGGTTGAGAGGTAGCCGCTACTAGACGGAGAACTAACAGCGGTCTCAAATGAAGTGAGGTAATCTGGAAATTGAACGTCGACGTCGATCACTCCGTCGTCATTATTGATCGATGTTTTCACTGGGGATTCGTATGCGCCTAGAGGATCTGGGGTTCTCAGCTGGGGCTCGAACTGTTTGCTCTCTAATTTCCGTGGGGTGTCAGGCGGCTGAAGCGGCGCAGGATCACGACCTACTTGCTGGTCCGTCGTTGGCGTATCGAGCAGTTGAGCTTCTTTAACCATCTCCGAAAGCTTATCCCTTCCACTAGTCGTCGCTTGAGTAGGCGATGTGAGCGGGGTATCGTTGTGGACGGGGATATCCAGGGATTGCGACGTCGTTGCAGTCGAGTCCCGTCTCCTTGCGCTCCATAGACCACTAATCACACTACCCCATCGCGAGCTCTGACGAGAGTCGGTACTCCCGTGGCTGGCATGACCGGTACTGTCGCCTCTCTGGAGCGATCGTTTTAGGTCATCTGCAGCAAAGCTGCTACCACTATTGGGACGGGCACCGCGGGTTGTGCTGCTTCGATGCATCGTAGAGAAGTGCGCGACAGCTGAATCAGGAACTACAGTATTGGCTGTCGCAGCACTACTCTTCCGTGTGTTGAGATCATTTGAAGTAATGAGAAGGTTCGAGGGTTTAATAAAATCAGACGATTGACGCTCTTGGTTGGACGACTCCATGCTGAGGTGTGCAAGTTGCGCGGGAATGCCTGTTGCCGACCTCGTTGTGGCTTGGGACTGGATGCTAAAACTTCTGGTATGAGAGGCACCCCTGGGTCCTTGCCGGCGATTGATTTTTCGGCGTAAAGATTCCTCCTTGTTGATCGGCACAATGTATGATGGCGGCGAATGGCCAAAGGCAGCGGCGGATGCAGAGGTTGCTGGGCGTTGGGCACGAACCGTCGGCAACTGCTGGTTGGCGGGTAGAAAGGCCGAGAGTAAGAAGATCAACCTTCTTGCGGCCATCTTGTTTTTGGCGACTATTATTGTGCGCGAGGGCAAGGACGTATCCTCTTCACTTTTGACCTTCTGCTGTTGATACCGTCGTCTCCTATACCAGACGGGACTCAACGCTTGAAGCCATTCGGTGTGCGTCGCGAGGAATGCCGTCATTAGGTTGAAAAAGAAGAAGCCTTGCTCCTTAGTTCCAGCCCACTTCGCAACCCATCTTGCCTCCTCCCTCCATGGTCCCCAGCGGCCCTGTCCTGTAACGACCCTAGTGGCTCGAAGACCAGACACAATTCGGAGCTTGGCATCCTCGATTTCGTGGCTTATGCGCTGGTCTTGCGTTAGACAGCTCGGCGCCAATGCTACCAGTTTTGCATTCGTCTTGGATGGCTTCATCTGAGGAGTATCAGAACCCCTTCGGCCCTTTGTAGATGATGTTCGGGCTATCTGCGCAGATATGCTAGGATATGGGTCTGGAGCTGCCATATCCGCCTGCTTTAGCATAGGGATCAGCGTGGTAGCTACAACAGATTGGAGATGAGTGAGGGTTCTCATGATGATATCCCAATGTTGAGTTATTGCGTCCATACGGTCCTCGACATCGTTACTGTACGTCGATTCGAGCGATTCCGAACCAAAACCAGACCCAACCATCATCCACCCGGACCGGCGTGCGGATCCAAAAGACGAAGGGAACGTATCTTGCTCGGTGTAAGAACTAGGGCCTCGAAACACGGGCTTTGGTGCCGTTGCTGGCGTCGCATTGGACGGACATGACGGAAGCTGAAGTACCAAAGCGACAGCGTACATTGGCGTCCTCTTCTGTACCGGCTTGAATTTTTTCTTGCTCGGCTTGGATTCATCGGGCGAATACGGAAATGGGAAGCCGCCACTATCATCAGATAAACGGCCACTGGGAGAGGTTACTTGGTTAGGTGAATCAATATCGTCGTTCGGTAGGTTCACCGGAAACAGGCGAGTCACCAGAATCTTGTTACGATCCTGGGGTCGCTGAGGTGCTGAAAACGAGTGGAACTGTGTGTTTGCAGAATCGGAAGTAAAAGACTGCGCCAGTCTGCTTGACCGCATGCTAGACCTCCCCATCGACCCCCGGCCATCTCCCACATACGAGCTAGAAACTGCGGGTGGCCGTGGTTCACTTGGGATGATATGAACTTTGGTCGAAGTTCCTTTATAAGACATAACTTCAGAGTTTGCAAAGATGCAGCTTGAGAAGCTCGCAAGCTCCTCCCGGTACTCCCTAGCCGCTTTCTGAGACTCGGTCTCGGCAGCGCTGTAAGTACGGGATTGGATAGATCCTCGTCGATCAAATGCGCCCTGTCGAGGTTGAGGACTGCCGGGTTGAATGACCAGTGGCCTGGAGGACTGCCCAAGACTGCTTTTCCGTGGAGAGGTAGGAGCTCTTCGCAGATCTTGCATAAGGGATTGTGAGGATGAAGTTGCACTCGGTGGTTGAGGCCGATCGCCTGACGAACCAGCGGGTGGGGCAGGGTGGCTGTCGAATAATAAAGAGGGACTGACAGAGCCTAGGGTATCTTGCATTATTATAACGCGAACGTCTTTAACGTCAATATCGATATCGCCATCATAGTCGTAGGAATTAGCCGAAGCTCCGGACTGAATGCCGGACACAGACGGCAACGGAAAGACCTGGTCCTGGCGATAGTAAAGCGCCTGAGTATCTGGAAATAAGAGGCTACGTGTATGAATCTCTTCCTGCACGGATTCATGTGACGGTTTATATGGTGAAACTCCCTCTTGAGGATTTGCACCTCCAGCCGTCCCCGATGTTAGGTTAAAAAGTTTGCCCAACATGTTGGATCCAGTAGTGCAAAAGCCTAGGGTGTCGAATATGTAATCAACAACTCCAGGGCCATAGAAACCACCAGACCGTCTCTTAACAAGCTCCCATCCGGTGGCAAGGGCCTTCCAATATGTTGACCATGGCGTTGAAAGACATTGAAGTGAGCGCCAAGTTGGTGGTATCCAGGCGATGCAAGACAACGCAATAATGAGGGTCAAATGATGCAGGTATGGCGGTGGGTAATCAGTTTAAGTGGTCGTAGGAGAGGGGGCCGAAATTAAAAGGGATTGGATGTAAATAATTTTGGTAGGCCTTGTAATGACGGCGACCACGGTAATCCAGGGATGCTATCCAATCTCTCGGAATTTGTTTGCTGTATAATTCTTGAGTCTGTAGATTGACAGGTTCGGCGGTGCACGCGTTTAGGTGTGAGAGCTCGTGAGAGCGACGTGATAATGTGCGTAATCGGAGATGATTGAATGCGATAGACAGGGGCCAGTAGTTGAGGTCGCTTTCGGAGATGCGTTCCTTTATTGAATGAAAATCATTCTCAATCAAACTTTTGATATGATTTGAAAATTCATATCATGTAAGAGATGGATTAATATGGGTGAGTTGAAGGTGAAGTTCACAGTTCACGCGTAGTGGGTAAGAGGTTTTGCGATTAGAAGTAAGAAAGAGAGATATGGATGGATACGGGTTAAGAGAGGTGTGTGTTTCTGCGAGTAATGCAAAAATAAGTACATAAGAATTGTTAAAAACGTCCCGCGACGTTTAGGTACATATGTATGTAATAAGGTAATAGGCAATAGCTTATAGCTAATTGGATTACCTAGTTAATGTACCAGATTTTAGACAACCCGGGCAGGCAAGAACAAAAAAAAAAAAGAAAGAGAAAGAGGGAAAGAAAGCATGTACCACCGGGTATGACGTCCAAACTCTAGTACACAATACCTAAGAAACGCCAAGAAGAACATCTAATATTGAATACATATACTTACATATGAACATCACCTAAACATTCATTAGGATAGACATATACATACATACATCTAACCCCGCGAACCACCTTGTCTATCAACATGCTATAAAAGTCTTTATACATATAATATTATAATGCAGCTTATCCTATATAGATACCTACTGCATACCAGTAGGATCCAAACCGCCAAACAACCTTCTTTTAGCTATTCCTAGCTATTCCATCTTGGTAAGTTACTATTACCTACGTACATGGGTTCTTAGATGCATGTATACATTTCGATAATTCCAGGGTCTTGAAAGTCCATCCCCCCAGATATTGATGTATCTCGATGGTACCTATCAACTGCCACCCCAGGTACTCCATTCCTAGGTTCATAACGAGCAGGCTGAAAAGAAAAGAAGAAAAAAACCAGGATTGCAAAACTGCAGATTTTGTCTCTCTCCCAGACTGCTGGTTCCGGAGTCGGTCTGAAGGATTCGATGCGATCTGGCGGTGAATGAGAGATTACCTATTCGTGCCTAGGTTGGTAATCAATCAGCTTTGACTGTTTCTATGCGATGGATAAGGTGCAGGGATAATTAGAGTAAAAGACAGTCTAGCCCTCATCAGGTAACGCCTTAACCATGGAGAAAACGTTTAAACGGGATCTGCTAACTGTGGTCGATTATCCAATAGATCCACAATTGGCGGGTACGCATGCAAGTGCTGCATTAGGTATTGAATTCCACTTTTATTAACTTTATGATTTTACACTTAGGGCCTTTTTACTTGAAGTTAGACAGTGTAGCACAGTTCATCGACATACGCAGTAGGTACATGCAGAGTAGGAGGGGTATATCCATGAATAGTGTACCTAGGTATGAGTGACACTGTTATCGATATCAGCAGTTTAATTGATTCAAAAGAACATTAAAATGAAAACTATTTCAAAGACAAAAGTTGCTGATTGCATCCGTTATACGATGAAGTCATATCACCATATCACCTATCTGATCCTCATCGTCTCTAACACCATATCAATGTAACACTTACTCGATATATGTTCCGATTGCCTACCTAGGTATGCGATCGTATATAAATACTACCAAGATTACAATTTAGAGTATTCGTACTGTACGTAAGGCACCAATCTCGTCCTTGGGCTTCATCGGTCCCCATCTTGTGGCTTGCAGGGGCCGTTAGTTCTATCATTTAATATGGTCTAACAGCGTTCGAGCAACATCGCACGCATTGCCAATTCAAGCCATGAGATTTCGGGAAAGGCGGTCGAACTTCATCCCTGTTTCGGGACTCGCACACGCGACTTGAAGGGTTTATTCTCGTTTCTTTCATAGCCTCAACTATACCTATACTTATCTAAACCCTCACATCATGTACTATGCCACCGTACATATGTTACATACATACGATGATATATTTCTGGATTTCTGGCTCCCTGTCACTTTTCCCGATCATATCGAGAACATCGATTCTAGCCCCTCGCATGTGGATTTTTCTTCCTCTTCCTATTAATACGCTCCATGGATCTTCCCTCGACTAAAAAACGCCGTTTCCGGGGCATCTAGGTCCAGTGTTTAATTTGGACCATCATTATTCGCTAGTGTACGCATGGCATTACTATGTACGCAGTATGCTTGACATATGATCACACTCTGCATTTCCAGTTGTGGGCTGTCTAGCCGCCCACTACTGGTTCGAGTTACCTCAACTTAGCAAGCACTCAAGTCTCAAGGTGATGCAGACGATGAATCCGTCCAAGGCAAGCCACCCCGTCCTGCCCGTCTTTAGGCGAAGCGAGCACTCTTCCTCGGACGACTCATTAGAACTCCCGGCGGTGAGCAACTTCGACCCCAGATTCTCGAAGACCGAGAGACGAGGTAGGATAATAGGATAGATGTATCGCATCTCACCATTATCCGCTGCTGACGCGGCTGTCATACTTGTACGCCACTACAAGTGCCCCTCGAAGTGCCCCTCGAACGATCTCGGGATGAGGCTCAGTCTGCTGTGAGGTCCGAGACCAGGCCGTAGTGTCGTATCCGACGACACGTTTGCAATTTCTATTTACATCTAATAACGTAATAACACTAGCTGAAAACGGGGCTAGACCTTCGGGTCGGCACCACGAGAATTCTACTGGGCTGCTGGGTAATCCACATGCAATTCAAATTCCACTATTCCGAAATACTCGCCGTGAAACTCAAGGTTTATGTTATTTAAACACTCAACTCAACCGAATATCTAAGTACGTAACATTGGTAGCGTCGCCGGTTTCCTACCATTGAGGGTCGAGGTTAAGGTAAGGTAAAAGCCATTGTCATTGGTAAGTAGCCCGATCCACCCGCTAGTCTCTTCCGTTCTCTTCTCCCAGCCCATGATGATTTCCCGCCGGCAAATCTATTGCTTGGCTGCCTGGGTAGTTTATCCAGTGACGTTGAACGACGCGTCTCCCGATCTTATCTTATATCTTCTTGGCATCCGGATCGCCTCTCGATTTCATGAAAATAAGTCTTAATATCAGGTCTTCACGTTACAGTCTCACAAGGATCAACAGGTTGAAGGATCATAGCTAATGAGGACTCCAGGCTGTCAGGTAGGCAGCGTAGGTACGGCGGAAGCACGGTGTTGCTAGTCTCGTGGGCCCACGAAAGGAGCGAAACTACCTAGATACGCTACGGCGATGCCGCGGGCAAACGGCCTCGACCCTTTTATTTCCCGCCGGCTCTTCAAAGATGAATCAGGCTCCGAAACGTGAGCGGAGTGCAGAAGTTATCGATTAGATTCGTATTTGAGCCCCATTGGACTATCATAAGCTCAGCGCTTCGACTACTGCTGGCAACTTATTAGGGGTCCAGATCTTACCAAACGGCAAATCAAGCGCGCTATTTTCCCAGTTGATCGCCAGATGGAGAAAGTGGAATGCTCTAAAAGAAGCATTTTCTTTTTTACTCCTCCTGTTCCTCTTGCCGAAGCGCTTTGACCAGGTATCTCGTCAGGCGCGTGTTCCCGACGATCTCGGCAGGACCCTGGTTTGCAATTGGGGCAAAGACGCATGCGATACTCCAGGTAATGATCTCCAGTGTTTCGGCTTGTGCCCTCACCTGCGGCGCAGCTGCCCCAGACTTGCAGGACATCACTGTCACCAGCAGAATCACCAATAGCACGGTACAAAGTTCCTGTAATGCCAGGCACCTTGAACCATCCCGAGCGATCTTATCCTCGTCAGACTCGATCGGCGATTGGGACCGAAGATCTGGGGATAAGATCAGTATCACTAAGCCAGCCTCCCCGAGGTCTAGGCATGCGTAATGGAACTGTGCGGAGCTAATACGAGTGAAGTCATCCAGAACCCCCAAACCGCAACGCTGGCGATCATTAATATCTAGGACATTGCTCCAACCATAACCGGCGTCGATGAACTAGTATGGAACCAATCTCCCCGTCATTTAGTCCATCCGGCATAGCTTCTAACGTCAAACTCGTCTAGCCATCCTCCGCAGATGATTGGGACTGCCCTAAACTGTGCCTGCGGATCGTCGAGCGGCATGAACAGATGATAATCTAGACTTTCGCGATTGACCGGGTAGCACTACCTTCGATGCGGTAGCCGTAATTCAAGTGAATCACAGCTAGTATGCATCAAATGAGAATTCAGTCACTGATCCTCGTGTGAAACTAGGTCATCAGCTGCTTGCGAAAATCCAATAGGAGAACGACGCCGACGAGTAACCATTGGCTGCTGGTCAGCGAATGAGAATAATTTCTCGTTTTCTTCATATTTACCCTAGTTAGTATTTGTCCTACTATGGACGTTATGGTATTGGGTGGCTTTAATGACTTGAAACGCTGACATGACATTCAAAATATTACGACAGCCAGATGACGTACACGAAGTCCATCAGCTATCAGTAACGTAAACTACTCTTCTCCATATGAAATCAGGAAAATCAGGGTCTAAAGCTGGCGGGCATTTGACTAGGGGATATCAAACTGGTTTTTGCAGTTGTTTGTCCTCGAAGCAAGGCGTAAAAATTACTCATACATACTCATGTCGACACATTCACCAATCGGTAAGTATCCCTCACTTGTCATGATGATATGCTCTCTACGGATCCGCATACTTTCAAGGTGTAATCGATATGATTCTAACATAAAAATTTGTGATATTTGTCGTGTCCGTAGCATCATGTAAGGGAGGCAATGGTGCTTTCCGTCTGCTTCTTTTCTGATGTATAAAGGATAAGTAATACATCAAGGGATACCTAGTCTTCATGCTACGGTGAATTATGGCTCAAATCTCGGCGCTTATGCCTTTTTCATGACGACTTTGAATATTCGCCTTATTGCCCTGCCCTGCACCAGCACTCAGGGGTTCGGCCCCCAACAGTCCTCGGGTTCCCAACGCTGCAACAAGGCAGGTCTTGCCGTCGCTGAACGTGTCGGTGAACAGAACATGGCTCTAAAGCATATAGGTATCTTTCAGCTCGCGATAATTCTTGTATTCCGAATTCCTCCGCGCCATACTGGACGAGAGCTACTACCGAAATACTTCCCCTCCTTTTTGACGTCAGCCGTGAGACACCCGTTTTTTATGCTGACTTGATTATTACTCTGCGCGTACGCATACATAGTAATAATCATCCGCATATTAATCCCGGTCCAGGATTGTCAAAAACTATGCAATCGCGAATATTCCGCAGCTGCTTTATGGGGCCGTTTATCGCCGTGATTTCCTATGTCCGGATCGGGATACGCGGAATCCCCGGTCTCCTTCGTAGCTTCTTATCGGGAGCGGCCTGATACACGTGGGTATTTTCTCAATCCGCAACGTGGGTTAGGTATCATCTATATGTTTATATCCTAGCATTTAAAATTATATACACCCTAGTAAGGCATCTAAGTTAATTCAATGATTTTTCCGCAAGTTGACATTTTCGATATAAACTTGAGGAGTTAAGAGCGAGAGGCGCACTTCGCTTCCCGAATGTGGTTACACATGATAATTCCACGCCATTTTTCGATGAAACATTTTCCCTTGGTATCACAAAGCATTGTTCATGTTCAACCAACTGTTATTCCAAAAGATGCATATTGTCTATTAAGCGAGCTAACCGCAACTTCCTAGGGGCAACTCGATGTATTAATCGGTCGCTAGGGAGTATATAAGATCGTCGGTCGTCAACACAACTTCATGATTATTACACCGCATTTTTGTCTCATAATGCCGCAACAAGTATGATGGAACTGTTTGACGTTACCTAGCTTCAGTAATCTAGAAGGATTGAAGTAGACCCAAGATTTATCGTCATTAATGGTGCTATTGATTCAGGTGACACAGGCGGTTGAGCATGTACATATGTAATGGATGTCGTACGTCAGGAATTAATCCTCCCCGGGCCGGGGCCGCCTGTAGCATTTTAGCCAGATGATCCTCGCTGTTACCGTAAGTATCATCAAGGCTACGAGGTAGAATGCATGTTTGGCGTTCGGTTCGGGTACCGATAAAAGAAACCATAAATTCGTCCATGTTGAGCAGGCAAAAGGACCCTGCATGTAGGGTGTGTCATCCGTAGGCCGCCCATCCGCGGCGCTGCATGCAGTATGTATGCTTAGTAGCACAGGAGCGATGTCACTACGCAGGTGGCAGGGCTGAAAAGCAAAGGAGTCAAGTACTAGCATGGAAGGTCTTCTGAGCGAGAGACAGGATTTCCGTGGGAGAAAGGAAAAAGGAGAGACAAGGTGTGTTGGAAAAAGAAACGGGATAGGAGAAATGGTGTGGTTACGCAGGTCGGCTGTACCTACGGAATACGGAACTTAGTTCCTTGTGGCTTCGCGGCTCCGTCGCTCGGGTCCTTTGCCGACTTGAGCAGGTAGGTAGTTTCTCCCTCTCGATCAATCACCGTGCGTATAGCGGTGACGGACGCGACATACATACAGGTTTTATATGGCATCTGTGACAGATCGATTAGATTAGATCTCTTCCTATATGCATTGGAAGATGTGAGCCGACTTCGGAAATGAGCCCGAGTCGATCTCTCATCGAAAGAAGAAGCTCAAGATGTCTACGGCCGTTGTGACTGCGAATGAGATTTTTTTCGTATACGTAATGGGTATGTACGCACACATGTCTAGTGCAGCAGATCTTCAGGATCATGCGCGGTAGGGGAGGAGTGACAGCCCGGGTATGCAAAGTTACTTCTTCCTACCGCGGCAGCGCGGCTGCATGCAAGTGTAGCCCCTTGCCTGTTTTTTTCTTCTTATTCCTTCTTTCGACTTGATATCCTCTCGTTCCCTTCCTTCGAGAAGTCCAGCCCTGTAAGAACATCCAGGGACCCCCACACCCGCATCCCTGCCCCCACGTTTAGAATCCCACGACGACAGAAGCATCGCGACAGGAGGCCGTGGGACAACCCTTCGCGTATGATGTGGGGGATCTACCGTGCCTGAGGTCAGACCGATGGGCCAAAACCTGTGGATTGCTATCCTATAGTGGAACGTGGCATTATGGCTATGCATCGTAAACCAAGACCGTGGGCTCGGGTTCGAGGCTGTTGAATAGTGCCTAAGATTGAGGGTCTTGATCTCGAATTCTGTGGACTGGCGGAGGCTACGATTTTTGCCTGCCAACTGGTAAGCTATAGACATGATGGCTTGAATCCTGTAAATAAATACACTCATGCTGCTAGCCCACCAGGAAATATGACCTCCATGGCCTGAACGAGCACCACCTTAGGGGGTTGACACGTGGATTATCATTCAAATAATTGCGCGCTGATCAAACTTATATCATTCATTCCCCTGTTCTCAAAACAAACGCCCGGAAATCATAATGCAGTCTATGTAGTATACAGCAATCTTGACTTGTGGTTCAGTGTAAGCAATTTGGCTTGTATTTCTACCCCCGATACTCAGATACGCATAGTGTTCGTGTTACAACAAGTCAGGCTCTCACACAGGTTGCCGCACACAATCTGACACGGAGCTGCTATCTCGGTGCGTCGCCTCCTAATCGACGTACTTGAGGACGATACAGTTCCAACAGCTGTAAATGTGGGATTCACTATGGTGTTATCTGTACTAGTACGATCATCATTGTCGTTGGTGTTCTCAACAATGGTCAGAGAGGATGCCGTTGTCGGGGTTGCGAGCTCAGGCTGAAGAGTTGCAGAATGGATGCCCCAGGCGTGAAGACACTCGCTAATAGTCCGCGCGCGATCCATGAAATCGCTCATCTCGTTATTGGATACCACGATGTGAGCTGTCGCAATGGATTTCTTCTGATTAAGGCGCCAGATGTGTAGCTCGTGAACAGATTCAATGCCAGGAATCTATGTACGCCATGTTTCGTCAGCATACAGATGCATACCCAACCAACTTAACGCTGGGATTCATGGATATTCCTTCATACTACATACCTTTTCAAGGTCGTGCCTAACATCGTCTACGTGCACACCTTGCGGGGAGCTCTGTATGAGAATCTTGCCGCTATTCTTGATGAGTGGAATCGATGTTACCAAGATCATAAGGGCGATCCCCATGCTTATGCCTGGATCAGCATAAAATCGAGCTTCAGAAGAAGTGAGCCAGATGACCAGCGCTGCGATGATAACCCCGACATTGTTACATGCGTCACCGATAACGTGAAGCAAGACACCCATCATGCCGAGGTCGTGTCCCGAGGATTGTAGGTTTACAATGGTATGTCGATGCTCAGCGTGGGCGCCGATGGGCTGCATGTGGTTAAGCGAGAGAGTATTAAGGAGGAGTAAATTGAGTTAGACTTACAGTTAGAGGGACACCGTCTTGATCCTCACCTGAGCTACCGCTCACATGTAAACCAGCCTCGATATTAACGTGGCTGTGGTTGTGATCGTGGTCGTGTCCATGCTCAGCAATGCTATTTTCTTCTAAATGTGAGTGGGCATGACCATGACCATGACCGTGGCCATGACCGTGGTCGTGAAACTCATGCAGCAAGGTCGCACTGATTAGATTCAACGCCAACCCAACACACCCCATAATAAGTACCAATTCAGGATTTTCAATGCCTTTGTTGAGTTGTTAGTGAGATTGCAGAATATTATCTTGAAATAAATATCTGAAGGTGAGTGAGAACCTACGTTCGATAGAGATGAATCTTTCTATTGACTGGAGAAATATGGAGATGCCGAGGGCGAGGAGGAAGACGCCATTGAAGAAGGCACCAAGTAATTGGGCACGAGCCCAACCGAACGAAAGGTTCTGAGGTGGGACTCGTGAATCAGAAATCTGAGAGTTTGGTTTGGTAAGTGATGCTACCAAGTCATACTCAGATGCTATGGGTTCAACATACAATAATCGCTGCGAGTGAGACGATATAGGCGATGAGGTCGTTCATCTAGAAGCATTAGTTATACAGGGCGTCATATTATATATATGCAGGTATGAGTGACATACGTAGTGAAAAGCATCTGCTAACAATGCGAGAGATTTGGTATAGAACGCCACTTTAAAGCGGAATTAGCTTGAGTTCGCGATATAGGACGTTTCAGTTTTGCGTACCAACCAACTCCGCGACGAAGAATGAGAATGAAATGACGATGATGGCAATGAGCTTTTGCTTTGACGAGAGTTCGAATACACCCATGGTCGGTCGATGATCCCGGATTACGGTTCTGGATCCGGAGGTGAGCTCGGAGGATTGTCCGTCTAGGATAGGAACTTAAACCCGGCAATAGTGTAAGGGCGAATTGAATACCCAATAGCCACTAATTGAAAATCAGTATTGGTTGTCTAGGTGTTTATTCGCATCCTTAAGTAGTAAAGAAAATGCAGGCTGCGAAGAGTAAACGCTTGTCAGGTTGAGACACAAGTCACTGAAAGTCATGAGTGTCATAGCAAACCCGAGTTATCAGATAATACGCAAATAGGAAGATAATTGGAATGCAGACCTTCGTAAAATCCCTTCGTTCATCAGATGATTGGAAGCATGAAGCTCTTGTCCAGGGAAATGGTTGAAACGCAGATCAGACCCGTACTTTGAAGTCAACAGCGAAACGTGAGTCGTCCCTAGGGGATAAATGCTGACTTTTGCAATGGCGGGACAAAAAAAAAGGGATACGTTAATGAACATGTGGGTATCGGTAATACGGCTCGTTTTCTCGCTTGTCACAGAAGGGGAACGCTCAACTATCATAGAAGTTGAATGCTCCGGGAAAATTGACACATAATTGTAAAAAGAAACGTGTGTGGAGGAAGTGTCTGATAGTTTGTGTGTTGTGATATATCTCTAGGGAGTCTTAGCCGGCAATGAGCAGGCCGAGTGAGATGGAGTCGTGGCCTCACACAAATCCTGGAAATGGATCCAACCCACTGGATCTCCAGAAATCGGAAAATATTGATATTGAGCTGCTAGATTCAGCTGCAGATGCATCGAGATCTTTTCCCGTAGCATTAGAGAGAGATGCCTATTAAATCTTAAGGTATCGTATCACTGCATGCTTCGCATTCTCGTTACATACCTAGGTCCAAAGTGCCTAACCTAACAAGCCGAGTGACGAGAAGGGAAGAACCCTGATGTTGAAGTCGTGCAATACTACAATGTCACCGCTGGCCACGTTGGGAAACCCACTTATTGGGAAGATTTGGTAGGGGGTTGGAGAATCGACCGAGTTGTAATGTTTTGTTCAAGTCTTCATCAAAAGAAGTAAAAAGAAAGAAGAAGAGCTGGAAGAGTCCCATAGTAATTAAATGAACCCGCTGTTACCCTACCCAGGTAGATATAATTTGATACTGGAGCTTAAATTTTATTTGCCTTCCATCCTGCCAGCTTAACATTTAACCTTAATTATTGGGATGGTTCCAATATCCTTGAATGCAGGGGCTGCCTTCAATGTTCCCGAGGCCCCTTCTATCTACACGATATACGCATGTACCTATATTTACGGATGTGTATATGTACTGTACTTACCTGATCACTAGTCGTTGATCTATTCATTCAATCTTCATTTAATGTTGTTACCGCGCAAGAGTCTTCCCGACCTAGACTCATGGTCATGTTAATAAGGGGATACCCTTCTGACGTAGTCTAGACGATACCATTGAGTCGCACCGTCATTGTGCGAAACGAAACGGCTTCGCACTAAGTATACAAATAACATCGATGACCACTTCATCGTAGTCAATGATGACTTGGAAATAATGGATCTCTTATAGAATACATCCAAAATCTCTCCAGCTCAGATTGATTAGAAAATGCAAGCGATGCCTGTTCTCGTAGATTTAGGTATTGAAAAGACATTCGTATCGAGATGCGTGTCTCTTCACGCAGCGTTTGTAACGTACTACACCGAGCTCCTCTAGTCCGTCCTACTGTCCGTCGTTCAAGTTTATGCTTGATAAACCCATCTCAGACTGCGCTGAGCCTGAGCACATTCTCGACGCGGGTCAGTCGACAGGTGACCTCAAGACGGGGCCTGTTAGTAGATAGTATGGAGACCATCAAGGTATGTATACTCGTGGTGGATGACTGCATACGTCCAATCTCCTCCCAAGTAGAGACCAAGCTCGTATAAATGTTCTGGTCAGCTAATAGTATGGCTAGAATACCCTCGCGGAGAACCTAGGCGGCAAGGCTCAAGACCTTGCTACCCACCAGTTTAGCCTGGATCAGGTTCCTGACCTGACAGGAAAGGTCGCTATTGTCACCGGCGGGAGCGAAGGCATCGGTTACGGCTGCACCTACACGCTGCTGAAACACAATATTGCTAAAGTCTACATTCTCTCTGTATCTGAGGACGTGGTGAATGGTGCACAAGATGCCATCGCCAGAGAGCTGGGCCAGAAAGTGGCAGACAGGACCAAGTGGATACATTGCGACATGTCGGATTGGGAGGAAGTGAAGCATGTTGCCCAGGAGATAATGAAGGATACCGACAGGCTTGATATCCTGATAAACAATGCCGGAAGGGGAATCATGACTTACCAGCTCACCGATTATGGTGTGGATAGGCACATGGCCGTTAACCATATCGGCCATGTGGTTTTGACGTCCCACTTGCTTCCGTTGATGAAGCAGACCGCCGAGAAGGGCGACATCGTCCGGATTTCCAACCAATCTAGCAACTTGCATCACGCAGCCCCAGGCGATACGAAATTTGAGAGCTTAGAGGAGTTGAATCGAGATCTTGGACCAAACGCCCAATACGGACGCAGCAAGCTTGCCAGTATCCTCTATTCTAGATTCTTCAAACGCGAGATGGCTAAGACAGGCAATTATCGGGTGCTCATGAATGCAACTCACCCGGGATTCGTGAGTACCAAAATGAGCAAGCAGGATATATTCGAGCCGTACCCGCTAGCCGGGTATGCGATGGCTGTCGGCATGGAACCTTTCAAGAAAGACCAGTTTGAAGGGGCCGTCTCGACAATGTTTGCCGCGACGTACACAACGGATTCGGGCCAGTACATTTGCCCACCAGCTGTGCCTGAAGTGGGAAGTGAGCTCTCACAGGATGAGACACTTGCGGATAACTTGATGAAACTGACTTGGAATATCGTAATGGAGAAGACGGATAAAGAGTCGGCTTACCAGGGTTGCCATCTCGATGATGTTGTCTTTCGATAAATGGAATCTCTACCTCCTATATAGAGGTAATAGAGACAGTCGTATGATTGTCATATGTATGGATATACTGAGTAAATGTCTTTAAATGTCTATGATTGAGGGTAATAAATCTAAAGCTCAATCTATAGGTGAGATGCTGAGCGCAAGTTTAGACTATGTACGGATGTGTAGGAATAGTACCTATTAATATAATACATACTGGAGGGATGATGTTAAAAGATGAATCGGAATATATGGATATGTATATTGAGAGATGCAGGTACGAGCATACATACATATGCATTTAGGACCTAGGGAGGTACATAGGTACTTGATATATTTTTACTCCAAAAATAGAAGGCGGTCAAAGTCTCAGTAGAATACCTAGATTCTGCCGACGCTAATTATGTACCGAGCAGCCTAGCAGGTACGTACTGGATAGGTAGCTTTATCGCCCAGCATCGTCGCTAGTGAACTTGCATCATACACAAATTATTACCTTCTCCGACGACGTTGGTCTAATTCCTCAGATATTTTGACCAGTCTTTTCGCAACAATGGGTCTCAATAGATCTGAAATAGGGTAGAAAAAGGCTAAATGTCTCGGAACGCCGCTCTCTCACCTTCGGCGCCGCGCCGAGCTTCGCAATGGACGTCGCATTTGCGACAGTTCAGCAAGTCGAGCTTCGACAAGACTTCGGTAGAATCGCCCCTCTCGCCGGAGACTGTGCCCGGTACCTCAACCTCTCAAGAGCCGCTACCGCCAAAACGAGCGAACGAGCGCATATGCACTGTGACTATCAATGATTCTGTCATTCACGATGAGGTCCTTCTAAACCTCGACCTCTTTGGAGGGGCCGTTAAACCCTGCGCGTTAATGTCAATTGCGCCTATAAAGCCGGATCAGGACCGGACACAAGGTTCTCAATATGGCGCCTCAAGGCAGGCTTCCTATCCTCGAGGGTTCGCCGCCGCTGCTCCCAACGATGATATTCCCAAACCCGATAGCGATGCTGGTCGAAGATACGTCTTTGTGGCCAAGGATGTGTCGAAAGAGCTGAAGGCTAGGAACCCGAATATAGAAGTGTATGTCTCGAAGCAGATTGCTGCCGCATTCAACATGAGAAAGGGGACCCAAGTAATCCTCGCCCCAGTTGACCAGCTTGCACCCGCTATCGAAGCCTCTCATGTCGAACTCACATTTAAAGACATGTACTTGTCCCGTGCAGATATGTGGAGGCTTGCAGTCGCCGACTTGGCGGATCGGACTGTGTATAAAGGCCAAGTGGTATACTTCCTAGGTGCGATCAAGGCTACCGTGAGTACCGTTTTTGTTGATGGTCGTAAAGTCCAATCTGCTTTCTTCAGCCGCAACACCCGTCCCATCTTCCGGAGTGAGTCCGCTAGATATGTGCTCTTCATACAGATGGCGCGAGAAATGTGGGACTTCGACTCCGATGACTCAGGTGAAATCATGTTCTCCAAGGTCGTGAACGGATTCCTACCAGCCTTGTTCAAGAAATGGGCCCTACTTCAAGTCAAGCACTTGGTTAGCATTGTTCTTTTCGCGAGAGTTGAGTATGATACTGGGTTGACTACGGAGTTGGCAAATTCGGCATTTCACAACGACTACTACACCGGCTTCCAAACCTCTGGGGATAGGCGTCCGTTTAAGGACTTCTATCGCGTTGTCGTGAGCGAGATGTCTAGCGGGGAGTGGACCAAGATATTACATCAGCTGAAGATGGAGTTCAACGTATTCCGCCGTGACATTAGTCTTTATCATCGGGATGCATTGAGCAACACAATGGAGATCCCTGAAGACGCTTCTGCGAAGGGTAGTTCCACCAGTAAGGTCAAAGCACAATCTTCTTTGGCTATGTATGGAAACTTCCTTGAGGCAATTAACTTGGCCTCCTCTCTGTATGCGCATGATTATATAGATCGGGACCTTTTACGCACCGGCATATCCATAGTGGTCATCAGTCCGGGTCCGGGCGTTTTCGAAGTCGAATATGAATCCTTACGGCGGACGACAGAAGCCCTTGTCGGGAACGGGATCGGTATTGATCTAATATGCATTCCAAATATACCACTGCATTCCGTTCCTCTGTTCCGTTATCGAAACCCCCACTTCCTTGGGTCAAACCAAAGAGCGCAATCCCGGCCAGTTAGAAGTTGTGAGAGCACACCGAAGCAGCCTACACCTCTAGCCGGTAGCTATACTACGTCGGGTGAATCTGTGTCTCCCACTAAGGCGGGAGATTCGTCTAGCCGTGTCGATTCAGCAAGTTCCACCTTATACGCTGATGAATGGGCTTTTGCGGTACCACAGTGGCTGCATATTTCTTACTGGACTGGAAAGTCAGAAGAGGCCCTGTCCTTCCAAGGCATCACATTGTCTGCTTCAGCCCGATCTCCAAACGATTGCCAAGACGACTTCACAATTCGATGTAGACTTTACGACCTTCAGATGAGCAGCGTACTTGAGACGAATGAAATCGAGACAACTCCGTTGCATGCCGATCCCGCATACTCGAGTACTATTGGCAATCTCGAAAGCAAGAAACTCTCGGACGGCGGCAATCGACTATCAGCACACGTTGGCAATCGAAAGGTGCCTGAAACATTATTTGAGCCAGTTTATGGTTTCCTCAAGTTTATCCCGGACAAGTTGACGAAGACTGGGGAAACATTGCTATGGAAACAATTACAGGGCTTCGATGAAACTAGGGCTCGACTCCCAACACATCGATCCTTACCATCAACTCATTCTTATCGAGAACTGGAAGAGAACGCTAATAAGCAACTGATAGAAGATGTCAATCTCTTCGGCACCTCAGTGGGAGACAATAGAGAGCCTAGTCTATCGATCGGGTTATCCTCGAGTGTTTCATCATCAAGTAGGGTTCGGTTAGAAGTGCCTACGTCTACTGCTGTTTCTCGTCGTAACTCAACTACCTTGTCCAAGCCGCCGCCGCCGCCAGCGAGACAACCAAAAAAGTTCACGAGACAGATTAGTCTTACCCAACGTGGATTTGGTATCGCGGCACCCACGTTAGCTAGTGCTGAACTGAGAATAGAGAACGCCACTCGATCGGAGACTACTAATACAGGATTCAACACCCCTACGACACCGAGAACGACACCCATGACACCTATCAAATCCGCAGCACGGCCAACCTCTTCAACGACCATAAGTACTGAAAATACCCTACAGACTCTCAGCCAATCTGATTCGATGACGGATTCTACGCAAGCAACGCCTAGCCGTCCTATCCAAATCAGGAACCCCGTACAGACTCTAGACCCTAGTAACACTTTAAGACTTGGTCAGATACCAGCTACGCCTATTGCTAGAAGTGCACGCCCTGATGACAGAGATCTCAAGTTTTCAAATGTTCTCAGGGAAGAGGATCAGAAGAGGCTATATAACTCGAAGTTGCGAGCAGGGGGGGTTCCAGAACTACCCTCTACACTTTCGCCGACCACCGCCATGGCTCCGTGGTTGGTGGTTCTCAATCCGTCGAATCCAAATGTCAACAAGGTTGATGACTCTATATTGTTTAGCCGATGGCAGCATGTATTCCCAAGACCATCCGAGATGAGGGTCATGAAATGGAAATCATTATCTTGTCCTGCAGCTGTACCACTCACAACGGAGTATTTCCCAACCCAGGCTCAATTTAACGTTGAATACCAACGACAGCCATACAACATTTCCCAAGAAGTAGACGATGAGGTGGCAGAGCAGCCTAAGTCGCGCGCGGAATTTTTGAGGGAGTTAGTCAGTGCTCGGTTCTCTCACGGGTTTCAGGTTGTGATTGGCCCATCAGTGGCTAAGGCGTTCGACCAGAAGGCCGTAAGAATTGCGGACGTTTTCTCCATAGACAAAACTGTCGGCGACGGGACAAGCATTTTTATGAGCGTCGGTAACACAATTCATCAACTATCGTGTGTTAATGGCACTGAAGTTGAAGTGAATATCTACGTTCGGAAACCAACAGAGCCGCTGGCACACATAGACCAGCCGCGTTTATACAAACCTGCAATTCGAACCTTGCTTGACGAAACGTATCATAGTGTCGATGTCGACATCATGACCCCTAGCCCTGAGCGCAACTGGAACTACATAGATTCATACCTCGCTGGGCATACGGATGAGATGACGGAGAATCTAAGATTCTGGAGGGCTCGATTTGTACTTATACCAATGTACCCCCGAACTACGTCACCTCCAGCAGCGCAAAATGAAGATGACGAGGAAGAAGTGCGTCTCGAGGGCATTAAAAGGTTGGCCCAGCTTTGGCAACGGCATCGGTTCCTGTCGCCCTCCGAACGCCAATTCCAGAGCGTTGGTGCCAGAAAAAGGGATCCCAACCCTCTCGATATTATCTACAAGACCGAAGACCCTTCGGTGGTGATCGCCGGTGAGATGGAGACGCTCCCACTATTCGAGAACGTCGAAGCCACACATCGCAAAGGCTTAGTGTCAGATAAGGAGCGTTTCTCAAAATCTAACTTCAACGTCACTGCCCTGGCCGAAGCAATCCAACAGCCAGCTGAGCTCGGCGGGATTCGAATGCAAACACGACGGTGGCATTTCAGAATACATTATCATTGCTTTATTGGGTCTGACATGACAACCTGGCTGCTTGACAATTTCGAAGATCTCGAGAGTCGGGAAGAAGCAGTCGAGCTCGGAAATTCTTTAATGGTTCTGGAGGAGGACAGATTGAGAGAAAGGGATAAGGATGCCACCAAAGATGCCAAAAAGGACCGCGAGCGTGGAATCTTCGTCCACGTCGAGAGGCGGCACCCCTTTCGCGACGGCCAATTCTTTTATCAAATCGTCAGCGAGTTTGCGAAGCCTCATCCACTTGGCTGGTTCAACGCAAGAAAAAGAGATATTTCGGTCCCTTCCACGCCTCTATCAGAAAACCCCCAAAGGGACTCGCCTCGACCTAGCCAGGCGGGGATACCGAAGCCGATGTCGATTCATGAAGAAAACTCACCAATCTCAGGAAGCACTACGCCCACTTTGGCAACAATGAGTGGGAAGAGACCCAAGGTTGTCCTAAGCAAGATGATGAAATACGACGTCGATCCTCGTAAAAAGTCCTACCGCCCCGAAAGAATTAACTTGCATTATGACCGGCTTCATAACCCCGATAATTGCTATCACATTCGCATCGACTGGATGAATGTCACAGCGAGGCTCATTGAAGATACCCTAAAGTCCTGGGCAGCAATAGCAGCGCAGCATGGCCTCCGTCTCGTCGAAGTGCCCATAGCAGAGGCATGCCGCATCACAGAGTTCAACCCTTTTCGGAGGCCATATCGCGTCAAACTTGCACTGCCGCCTCCTACTCAGCGTCCTGTGACATACTATGACCCTAATTCCTTTGGACCGCAGGCGCAGCCGGGGAAATACTACTATCAAAAGGCTCTGCTGAAAAAGTTCGATTACGTGCTCGACGTCGAGGCTGCTTCTAACTTTCCGGGCAACGTAGATGTCAGCTACTCTTGGGGCAAGCCGGATTTCAAATATTCCCAATACATCCACCGCTCAGGCATGACCCTGGCTGAGATTACCGATGAAGGTGACCTCCTACTTCTGGCGAATAGACTCTGCGGCAATCGGGCAGCTGTCGTCCAGCCTGCTCAGGCACGGGCCGAGGCAGCGCCTAACGAGCGCGTCTCACGGCTTATGAATACAAGCGGGTACACGAACTATGGTCTGGCCGAGCCTACACCAATATCATCGCCCATGTGCAGGCCAGCGCTCTTTGCCTCAGCCGGGTCTCGAGCACCGCCCGAACCATCGCCTAGTAGTGGGACGAGTGGACCACAAGTTCCCCTCTCAGGAAGTGGTGTCCTGAGAGAGCCTGAAGTCCTTAAAGATACATTGGAGAAGTTCTGCAGTGACGCAAATGCTTTGGAGATATTCTATAAAGAGACACTAGAGAGGGGCATCGGCACACCCACGGTCGGAGTACCGCCGCTAGGTCCCGATGCCGTACCGGATGCTAACATTCCGACTCTTGTCCTCGGAGGTAATAGCAACAGTAATAGTGCTGAGTCAGGTCCCAATCCGAGTTACAAAGTGCCTACGCCCAATCTTGCTGGCTCGCTGCTATTCAGACGAGGGAGTATTCAACACTAGGCAGTTACAGCCTAATGCAAGCATGATCGGATGATTTGAGACAATCCCGATGAAATTCAGGCTTGCGGTGCAAGAGACACACACCGTCTCCTTTGACACACGTACGTGAGGCATCTAGACGTGTTCGGTTGCCTCCCGAATATTTGTCATAATATTCCTCGTTTAGTTACAGATATAGATAATTATCTATTCCCCACGAGAGGGCTGTGCCTCCTTCATGCTAGATAATGCCGATTACGTCTCGAAAATGCGATGTGATTACGATACATCCCGCGAGAAATAGTACTCAGCTCGATCAGGGACTTCTTATTCTGTCATTTCCTATTTTGTATAGGTTGATCCAATATTACTAGGGCTAAGCAACAAAGAAAGGGAACGAAACTGGATAATCTACACCATGTGCTCACCTGCATGTAAGTAAGGCTTAGATACCTAGGTTCTAGAATAGGCGTGCAATGAGAGGTGAGCGATGAAGGATGAATTTTGATAGGTCAGCTCCTCCGAATGCGAAAGAACGTGTACTCCATAACCGGGGGCGCAGTCTATCAAATCTAGGTGGGAATAAGTCAAATTCCGGTCGCCAGGCTGTCCCGGCCACGAACACCGAACAACGCCATCGGCAATTTTTGATTCGTAGTTTTGCCTCGGAGGCGTGGGATGCCCCAATTAATTTGTCTTGGTCCGGCTTGCAATGCCATAGGACGTCGTCCCTCCTCGACACCCGCAAGACACGCGCAGAACGCGTGCCGGTTGACACATAGTTAGGGCGAGAGCTGAGCCATGCGCTCTCCGCGGAGAAGGCGTGCTATAATAAACTATGCACATTGAATCCATGGATAGGTATGATTTGATATCTACTGAGGGCAGGGACTTTGGGAGGCGAGAGGTTTATGTAGATATGCATTTTGGCATCTCACAATAGATAAGACGGTAGTTGAGGATTAGGTAGGATCTGGGATCCAGGGGGTTTAAATCCTTTTTCTAGGTACATCCAACTAGTTCCTAGTAATCATTAGGTATTCCTCGACTCATGCTAAAAATGTGTAACACTGGAAAACCTTAATAGAAGGCATGTATGTTGCGGCCCCCCCTTTTTCCTCATATTTTTCTACAAGTCATATGGATTAATCATACTTGCTGTAGATAGATTAGCATATTAAGTAGCTTACTATAATATTCGCTTTCACCATATTACATGTTCCATACCTAGGTACATGTAGGCTATAATAACCTACGTAAGCTCACGATTCCTAAGCCTCTATAGAAGATGTGTTTGGTTGAGAATGCGCCGACTCGCATGCGTGGCCATTCACTAATCAGGGGATTTTTTTAAACGTGTTCCTTACCTGCTGTCATCCTTTGCACAGCTGGAAACTAATCCCTCGCGTTCTTGGATCTGCAGCCGGAGTTTTTTTACGAGACCCACAGAGGTCTATCTGCAGCGAACTGGTTTGACCTGTCGACTTAGATAGGTACAGCGCATCTTCTTATACTATGGAGAACCTCTCAAGTCCTTTGGAAGCGGGTTTAAAAAGTTGGCAATTGAGCCATCACACTGCATTAGACGGTTGTAATTGAGAGAAGCATCATCGATGATTGGACTCTTCTTGGCCAAAAGCTTCTTGTTTTTAGCTTCGCACAATTGACATCATTCTACATCGACTGGGAACGTGGGTACCCACTCTTGTTACGCTAGGTTTTGAATGATAAAGATTGGTGAAACGATTCGAACTCTAAATAAGAGATTTCCGATTGCCACGTATAAATGTTTCAAAACTTCTATTAAAAAAAACAAGATTCTAGAAGGAGTCATGAGGTGACAGGTAGGGAAATAATACTATGTAGCAAACATACCATTTGAGAATCCATCGTTACCATAGGTACACTAGTAGTGAGTAGTGTATGTCTTGCAGATTGAAGATTCCAGTCACTCTTGTCCTCGTCTTCGTCTTCGCTTTAAAAACCTTGGTACCCAATGCTAAGAAAATACCCGCCCGGGGAAGCCAAGAGCCGGAAAGTGAATAGTAGACGCAATCGCAAATTGGCATCATCCTACTATGTCCCATTCCACGGGCCACGATCCACGTCAAAGCTTGTTCGTTAGTGCCCATGTGCGTACCCTGATTCACCACTAGGTACTCTGTACCGGTAACATAAGGTTCTAACTTAGAGAATATCCTGAGAACCAGGCCTGTGGCGCAGAGTAGGAGGTGGGAGGGCGGTTGACTTCAGAAACTAAAATCCAACGATCTTAGTCCTACAACGGAGGCGATTAAACATTTGAAGTCGTAATGCGCCTACATCTTGAGAGGCCTCCTCCTTATTCATCCATACCTAGGTACCTGTAACTTAGACGCGCAGGACGCGGCATCAGGGGCTTTGGGCGGCAGTGAATACCTATTAAAGTACTGTACCTGGATACCTAACCTAATATGGGTTTTACTGATCTGGATACGTACTAGTTACATACGTGGAGGGATAATTTCAATCTCGTTATCCCTGTACGGATCCGTAAATTAACATTACTACGGTACCTACACTAGTCTCAACGGTGCATGTCCAAGTACAGTACCTACTATTAACTAACTAGTAGGTACATCCAAGGGAAGGTGTAAATTTTACCCAAGGGCCAAAGGGGAGTTGCGTTGCTCTCCTACCTCTGAGGAACTCTACACCGTCATCATCACACGCGCGAGAACGAGAACCCGTAGCAATACCTAATAACTAATAACCTCCACCAACGCACCAACTTCTAGTCTTTCGTTTACTTTTTTTCCAGTTATTTTTGCCCTCCACTCGTCATTGATTCCATTCCGCCTTGCCATCAAGTAGCAGAGTGGTTACTCAAGACAAACGCCTGATTACCTCTGCCTCATTAATTCATATTCTCATAATCAATCCTTAAATGACCATTTTTCGACTTTTCCTTCATTGCCCCTTGCCATAGCCCCCTTTGACCAAAGAGGCCCTGACCCAAGAGGGACTCATCTATTGGAATCCATCCCTTCACCTAATTCCATATAAGGTCAATCAATTCTGGCCTGGTGGCTGAAGGACATAATTCTGTCCGGCAAAAGAGAGACGACGGAGTTAATTGTACATTGAAAAGTGCATCTTCCCCGACACCGAAATCTGGCGGCTGCCGACGTACATACATACCCAACCCGACAAAAGCAAAAACCGGCCCCCAACTACATCTGCAGGGCAACCGATAGAGATCGATAGCCTACCTCTATACCTACTTCGAGTCCCATATTTCGGCTTAAGGCTGAAGGTCAGGAGATACGCTCGTCAAGATGGGCGACGAATGTAAGTTGTTTGTTTTCTGCGTCGGAATTCGACCCGAAATGTTGTAATCCTTTTACCTATCTATACCCATATATCCCTGCCCAAACGCAAACAAAGCACAGCAGACCAAGGCTACCAAGGCATTAAGTTAAGGCACCAAGACGATGAAAGATGTCAATTTTTGGGCGACATGCACAGCAATTGAACAGCCATACAAACGGTTCTCTGGCCTACTGGTGGATAAACTACCTTGTCAAGCCGACTTCGTCACTTTTCACACGTCAATCTGGTGAAGAACGCGTGACTCTTGTCATGATTTGAGCGCCATAGCCTTGGAACTGGAGCGCAAAACACTTCTCATTTCGTTCGACATCTCTCGGCCTGCTGCTTGCACTCCTTATGTCATTGTTCTTGATCTCATTTAACCGATGCTCTGCCACGATTTACATCAAGGCCAATGCTAGGAGATCAGGGACAAAGAAACATAATTATAGCGCAGGACTTCAACTCTAGCTATCTAGCCTCACGCCATTTATCCTTCCTTTTTTTACTCACTTGACAATCTCCTCTACCCTGCATCGCCATTGAAACTAACAAACTGATAACTTGTACTGGAAAATTACTTACATGATGGACTTTGATACAGTAAACATAAGGAAGATGAAGGCTAAAGCCCATGCTATGAGCCGTCGCAATTCTGGTGGCAGCGCCCGATTCAACCCTTTCAGACACATTAGCTATGGATCCCCGAAGCGATCAAGCACTTTGGACGCGGCAGAGCAAGGAAGAGGACAAGGCGAAGTTGAGAGGACGGAGCTTGGTCCCACAACGAGCGCGCCCAGCCGTCTTCTAACGCCTATTCAACAGTCAACAAGGAATAGCAAGGAGTTGGATGGTAGCCCCGAACAGGGCGAGACGTACGAATCCCAAGCGACGACCGTCGGGAATGACCTCGATAGCACTAGTATTCGACATCGTGGCACCGATGGGATTGCCCCTTCCAAACCAGAAACTCCTAACTTGGCCGACGAGGACGATAAGTCAAAGAAGAGACGAGGTACCGGTGGATTTTTCAAGCACATTGAACCGGCCACTCCCTTCACTCCGTGGAACCAAATTCAGCGAGTCTTTTTCTGTTCGCCTATCAATATTCTATTATTGGCCGCCCCGGCAGGTATTGCTTTACATTTCATCAATTATGATGGCAAGGTTGTATTTGGCGTCAACTTCATCGCTATTGTCCCGCTCGCTGCAATGTTGAGCAACGCTACCGAGGAGATTGCCATGCGCACAGGAGAAGTTCTGGGAGGATTTATTAATGCGTCTTTCGGGTATGTATTGTGTTATCTCGAAGCCTGATTATTGGCGTGCTAACTTTTATAAGCAACGCTGTTGAGCTGATTGTGGCTATCATCGCGCTCTCTCAGGACCAGATCAAGGTTGTGCAGACATCGCTCGTTGGCAGTATTCTGTCTAATCTGCTTCTCGTTCTTGGCTGCTGTTTCTTCTGCGGGGGTATCAATCGCCGAGAGCAATTCTTCAATACAACTGTTGCCCAGACTGCGGCTAGTTTATTGGCCTTGGCCGTCGGAAGTCTCATCGTGCCCACCGTCTTCGCCCACACGGATGACTTGAACGCCGGCTCGATCCAGCTTCCTGCGAATGCCGTTCCCAGCATATCTCACGGTGTTTCCATAATCCTGCTGATCGTATACGCCTCCTACCTATTTTTCCAGATGAAGACCCATGTCAAACTCTTCAATGAAGAAAGTCAGAAAGTCGCGGGAAAGCCTATCTTCAAGAAGAGCCTCCCACAAGGCTCCATTGCCACTGGAGTCGCCAGAGCCGGCGCGGGAGCTACACTCAATATTCACGATGAGAACGGCGAATTAAGTAAGATGATGGTGGATCCTCTCCAGGAGGACGAAGAAGACGAAGGACCGCAACTAAGCTTCGTTGTGGCTTTTGCTACGCTTATCGGCGCCACTGTCATCATTGCCCTCTGCGCAGAAGGGATGGTTAGTGGTATCCAGGCCATTACATCTACGGGTGCCGTCAGTGAGGAATTCGTCGGTCTTATTCTCCTTCCCATCGTTGGAAACGCCTGCGAGCACGCAACTGCTGTAACGGTTGCCATCAAGGACAAGATGGATCTTGCTATCGGTGTCGCTATTGGATCTTCTATGCAGGTTGCCCTCCTGCTCATTCCGCTACTCGTTATCATCGGTTGGGGTATGGGTAAAGAGGATATGACCCTGGCTTTCGACACATTCCAGGTCATCGTCCTCTTTGTCTCGGTTCTTCTGGTCAATTATCTTATTGGTGACGGGAAAAGTCATTGGCTTGAGGGCCTCATTCTGACATGTCTGTATGCTATCATCGCTACGTGCGCATGGTGTAAGTCACGGTTTCTATATTCCGCTTTAAAAATTGAACGCTAACTTGATCCAGATTATCCTACTTATTCTGACAGCGTGACGGCATAAAAATTGCCGATTCTCGACAAACTATTATTTGCAGCATTTTTCACGACAATCTTTACAACACGTTTTCGACCCCTTTGTACAAATCGGCACGACCACTTTTCAAACATTTCATTACTACGCTGTACCATAACTCAGACCGAGACCTTCACTTCGCCAGTCATGGAACGATCCTAGCCCTTGGGACACACCCAGACTTCACTCGACAAAATTAGAAAAACGAGTCACCTCTTACCGATGTACTACTACTCGATTTTACGCTGGGCGAGGCAATTAATTTTAGGGAGGGGATGGTGTTATTGGCGTCAGGAGCTAGGATTCAAGGAGTACTCGGAGTCGTAGCCGGAAACTTATTTCATACCCAGGTTCTAGGAGAATGCACGTTTATATTTGAGAGCTAAGAGAATGAGGTGTACCTTACGTTTGCTGTGATAATCGGGCGTGCAGATTCCAAAATGGACGTTTTACTTCTTTGCGCAAACGAGGAATTCTTTTTTTTTTCTTGTTACTTCCGAGAGATAACATGACAGCAGGCAAGGTGGTGCAGTTGGAGTTGATAGCCGTGGACGGATCTATACACGATGGACATAGACGACTAAGATACCCCCAGGAGCAACCAGTCTATCACTCTCAATTATGATTTAGCTAGGGTACATTCTTTGTTTGTACAGGTTCATAGCATGCTACTACTAGGTGAATGCTATTTGCTTTTTTCTCTTGTATCATACTGAATTATACTGAATTTTGATGCATGATGTAAAGTGGAAAATCCTACCGGCGCTTCGCGTCATCTGCAGGTGCCGACGGGCGGGAAGTTGCGGACTCTTGTCACACGAAATCGCATTATAATTATATGTCGTGTAACTATTGCTGGCAGCCGACGTAACGTTGGGCACGGCAAGCAAGCAAGACGTGGGATCGGGGATGCAGGCGAGCAATCAAGATCGGGAGCGCAAGCCGATGACGTGTCGTCGCCTCAGGGGCGGTTATTTTTATTTTTCTTCTTTCCCTTAGAGCGCGTGTCTTTTATTCAGTCGATGATTGGTGACGGTTGATTGTGTGATGTATTATACCTAGGTATGTACCCGGGTAGGTATGTGTTATTATATCGTATATGGCTCTTTTCTATTTGTTCGGTTGCAAGGTAAGAGGACAGCGGGCTGTCTCTAGGCAATATATTGGGTGCTAATATAGGTGTCGAGCCAATGGCAGTCGTCCTAGAAGCAGCGTTCTAGGTGAGCTAGGAATATTCACTATAGCTACCTAAGGTAGAGATGGCTTTGCAGGCCGAATCAGCCCTCGCCACCTACGTTTTATCGCCAAGGTATCGTATTAAAGCCCCGAACTCCTTCTCTAACCACTCAGCTACTTGACTGCGTGGCGAACCTCTGACCAGTCGGGACACAATCTCGGTTAAGAAAACCTGGAAGTTGACATACAGCTTCTGCTTCACCGTCGGCTTACTATTTAATCCGCATCTGACGATCGCTAGTCACATGGTTCAAGAGTCGTCAGTCGTCTTTTCTTCAACCTCGTTGTGCGAACTCGATGGCATCCGTTGCTCTGATTGTTGGACCAAGGAAATATCAGTCTGCCACGCTGCTTGGTCCGGGGTGAAAGGTGAGACCCTCTGGGTGTGGCGAAGGAGTAATAGAACAAGTGAATGTTCAAATTAAGAATGACCAACAAATCCAGGGCATATTCAGGGGAATAGTGACGCAAGTTGAAAGCTTAGAGGGTATCTCGGGCATTCTGATACCAGAGTGTTTCTTCGTTTGGATTTCAATCAACTATAACTAAGACATTGTAATCGACATATTGAAGGTGAAACGGCAAACTTACATCCCAGAGTACAGGCATGATCTGCCGGTTTTAATGCTGGGCCGTTGGAATAGAACTAATAGTTGTAGTCAAACCAGCGAACATCTTCGTTGACCCGTTGGCCATCTGCGAAGGGGGTGCAAGCGTAACTCGTATATTCGTTACCAACAAAACGATAGTTTCGTTATATACCTTAACATCACGGAATATCCATAGAAGCGCTTTCTCCGGCTACGAAAGGTATCTAAGCAAGTCAGCGAAGCGAGTTCTGGGCTGTTAGGAATTGCGCAAAATTCGAAACGTGCTCGAGCGATTCCAACCGCATGGGGGAGCCAACATCGACCGCACCTCAAAACAAGCACATCGTATTCTCTGGAACATGGCCTTGTAGCCGTGGTAGCCAATGACTTGTGTCAGCTGGCTTGGCTTCGTGTTTTTGCAACCGGCTCATGGAGATACTAAAGAGGACGGCTGTGAGTAACAAGATGGACTACATCCTTATGATATTCAACAACTATCAAACAGGAATATCTACATATCTGCGAGGGCTGTTCATTTTTCTAGTATTTCCTGATAAAATGTGTATATTCCAGGGATATTTCAATCCAGAGATGCATACCTAGGTACTGTCCTCCTTGACAGTCGTTTGCACAGATAGTGACGAATCTACAAGACAGATTATCACGATGCAGACCAAGCAATGCAGGTAGTAATGACGTTGCGACACGAGGAGCTCCAAACCTATATAGGTACCCTAATGCGATATACATGAGATCTTCCTTTGTTTATGATGTCTTAGGTGTGTCTTAAAACCCCGTCACATCTACCCCTTACTTGATCAGACCTTTGACCAGGCTAGACTTTTACTGCGAACATCTGAACTCGGTTTGCAGAAACTGCTTCCAGGACTACTGTACCTAGGATTTACTCGCAGCGAGTTGGACTTAATTATGAGTTATATTTTTCTATAGCCCTAGACTTATTTCCCCTCTGATCTGCGGATACTCCCATAAACTATTCCTTAATCTTTAAAACCGCCTTTCCGAAATTCTTGCCCTCGAATAACTCCAGGAAGCCTGCCGCGGCATTTTCCAAGCCGCGCGTGACGTGCAGCTTAGCCTTGAAGCTGCCATCCGCGATCCACTTCTGCACGGTCTGCTGGTGGCGGTCGTAGTAGGCGGGGCCGAAGTCGTCGTCGGTGACGAGGAACCCGGACACGGTCAGCCGCTTGGCGAAGATCTCGACCATGTTGCGGACGCCGTAGCGGTGCTCGAGCGGCTTGTTGTAGCCCTCGATCATGCCGGAGACGACGACGCGGCCGCGGACCCGGAGGTGCTCGAGCGCGGCCTCCATGTGCGCGCCGCCCACGTTCTCGTAGTAGACGTCGATGCCGGCGGGCGCGAGCCGCGCCAGCGCGTCCATGGGCCGCTCCTTCTTGTAGTTGAACGCGGCGTCGAAGCCGAGCTCCCGCAGCACGAAGTCCAGCTTCTCGTCGGACCCCACCGACCCGATCACCGCGAGCCCCTCGCGCTTGGCCAGCTGCCCGACGATGGAGCCGACGGCGCCGGCGGCGGAGCTGACGAACAAGACCTCGCCCCGCCTGGGCTGCCCGATCTTGTACAGCGAGGAGAAGCCGGTGAGCCCGGGCATGCCGAGCGGGCCGAGGAAGAGGTCCGGGTCGATGCCGTGCGGGTTGTCGAGCTTGACGACGTCCGCGAGCTGGCCCGCCGCGACGGCCGCGTACTGCGCGAGGGGCAGGAAGGCGGCGACGGCGTCCCCGGCGCGGAAGCGGTCGCTGCAGGACTTGAGCACGCGCGCCACCGTGGAGTTCTCCACGGGCGAGTCCAGCGCGAAGGCCGGCATGTAGGACGCGATGCTGGCGTCGCGCATGCGGCCCCGCAGGTACGGGTCCAGCGACGCCGATAGTATCTCGACTATGATGCCGCCGGCGGGCACGGCGTCGAGGTCGAAGGGCCGCTCCTCCAGCACGAGGTGCTCACCCGGGACCGGGAGGCCCGTGGGGATCTTCTTGAAGATGAGAGTCTTGTTGGCGACCATCTTTCCTGGGGTTGCTGTGATGTATGGGGTCAAGGGGAAGGGGTGGGTGGATAAGCTGAGATGATCAAGGTGCCGTGTCTGAAGTTTCAGGGGAGGTAAGAGGTCTGTTGGTTTGAATAAATCTGTGTCTTCCTCTGTTCTGATGTTGCTGTTCCTGTTCTGTTGGTGTCATGTTGAAGTAACTTGCCAACGTTATATACACTTGGGGCTCTTAGGCGTGTTGCCTTACCTCCATATTTAATTCATAATCGTCTCCAGTTTGAATGACTGATGCCGAGAAAACCGGCCAAACACCTCACGCCTACCTCCGGTGGTTTCGCACTTAATCATCGCTATGCAACGATGTGACGTAGGAGTGAGACCTCGGATGTTTGGCTTAGCCTTAACCTTTGTGGGTTGATTACATATTATGGGAATAAAACAATGCCTCGGTTTGGAGTGCTGTCTTTCCGTTAGGTTAGTAGGTAGTTGCTGAACATTTGTGTACAATCCAAGTTAGGTATTACTGGACGGATGAGGGCGGATTTCAAATATAGAGTTGATACATCTAGCCGTTAGTTCTAGTTCGGGTTTCCCATGATGGTATTATGATTGAATATGAGCATTAACATCGTTTGAACTTTGTTACTTCCAACATTTCATTTACATATCTACTACGCTATCGCCGCGGCGTTAATGTATCTGTTTATGGCCGACAATTTTGCCCTACCACACCGTGAACGGCAGATAGTTTTACCCCGAACAAGGGGCAAGCTTTGTAATTTTCGTAATATTCTCCCCGACAGCCCATACTAAAACGCATTCGAAAACTGAAGGTGGAGTGAATCCGCTTGAAGAGCCACTTTCGCATCCATCTCCAGATACACGTACATAGTTAGTGTGGTTGCGATGAGTCATGCCGCTGTTACTAACCAGAACTTACATAATAATATCCGCCTTGATTAAGGGGTAAAATAAATCCACTCGACATGTTGAGTTTTGTCCATGTATTATCCCTTTAATTGTCTCTTCATTGCAAAGCCCGCAAGTGTAAGGAGACATCAATTATTTCTGTGTTCAATCAATGGCACTTGTTTAATACGTTCCCCGCTCTCATTATCCATTGTTTTGCTGGCTTCTATACCCATGACATCTTATGCGACAACAAACCCACTTGCCTCGAGTGAATTAGCACCCGAAGCACGGAGGCGAGTTCTGATGTTGAGGTTTCATCGCACATCTAATCGCGGCCCGCATTGATATCCACGACCTTGGTAAACATCTACTATCCCATTTCATTGATTATTAGATATATCTTAAACCCACGAAAATGGAAAATTGAAAGGAGAAAGTGATCACATACCGGTCTATACACGACTTATCGATGGTCTATGGAGCTTCTTGATCGGCTGCTGCACGCTTGCAAGCAGATAATTCTTCAAAGAGCCTAGTTAAGAGGTTTATAGCCGCACAATACACGAGTGCCACGAATCTGGCCTGTCCCCCCGCTCTCATTCATGGCTGGACTACGCCCACGGTGCTAAAAGCTGACTGGTCACCCTGCTGGATGAAACTCGCAAGAGTCACTGTTAGGTTGGTAAGTTGTCCAGCTCTGTTGCGTTGTCTTAACTAAGATGTTACCAAGAAGATTGTTTAGCCACAATTATAGATACCAACGGCGATAGTGCATCGGTGAGATATAGCAAGGTGGAGAGCTAGGAGCTAGGCTGAGCATTCCCATGCTTCAGGAAGTGACGCTACAATGAATTATCAGCACCTCCGTGAAAGTGAATGAACTTTCGGTTTGCCTTACCATTACAATGCTCTCCATCCATAGATGGACGCTCCCGGAATCTCTCTATGTGGTGGGGAATGTTGAACCCCTGAACATAGGTCGTCCGTCGCCTTTGCGACATCAACGGTGTGAAGATAGAAGTCTAAAATATACTGAAATTCAATTCACTGCCAAATAGCTGTTTCGGTCGGTCATACAATTCTTCCGACGATCGGCACCGTGTGTAGCGACAGTGATGGTCTGTATTAGAAGTCCGGGATAGACTTCACAGAGAATAGGTATCGTGTCAGACTATTGTATGTATATTGTGAACTCGTGTAAACGCTGGCCGTCTCGATTCTTCAAAGAAACCCATAATATATATTATTGATATTTATTTGTTAAACTTCTAGTTAGCTGAATGTATCCTTTTGCGGCATCGTCTATTACAGATCCTTGACAGCTCTGTGGCATCATCAGCCGCCAAATGACGTGCTCGGCGGATCGCATAACTTCATTGCACGAAGCTGGATCAGAGCGGGCAACCTACCTCATCGTGGCAAACTTATCGAAGGTCGCTATTGGACCAAATTGTGTTTTTCCGCCCGGGTCGTCGAGAATAGGTGTAACGAATAAAAGGTCTTTCGTAGTAAGCGTCACTTTCGTATCAGTCAACGATTATACGTATATGACAACAGCCTAATTGTACCTGCGCAGTATCAAGATGGCGGATATATCTGAGAAGGATGGAGAGGTCATCGCACCAGAGATAGTTGAGGAGCCAATTGCAAACAAATCAGATTCTAAACAGAATATGAAGCAACCGACTCTAGCTAGCGAACATCCAAGCCCTAGAGTTGGTGCTGATGCTGCTCTTCAGCTCCTCCAGGAGACAGGAAGCTTCCACCAGGGTTTCGACCCTGAAGTCCATCGAAGGCTTGTCCGGCGTATCGACATACATGTTATGCCGCTGATCTGTATTGTCTGGTTAGTATCTCAAGAACCATTCCCAAAGGAACCTAACACCATGTATGGAAGCTAACCTTCTGTCAGTATGTTGTATTATCATTTATTGTTTTATGCCGACTGTATATCTCTATATACTATGTATAACGGATATCAATAATATGATATAAATGGAGAGGATGCCCTCGGTAATCTAGATTTTACTGACATGGCGCAGACTTCCTTCAATATCTCGACAAAATTGCCATTTCCTACGCCAGCGTCACTGGTATCGCGGAGTCTACAGGGCTTAAGGGCAATGAGTTCAACTGGGTCGCCTCAATTTTCTTCTTTGGCCAGCTGGCGTTTGAATTCCCGACGATCCGCCTGATACAGTTATTTCCCCTTGCTAAATACGCATCGGTCAACGTTACTCTTTGGGGTCTCATCCTAGCTTGCCTTGCGGCTTGCAAGAATTACGCTGGTCTGCTAGTGTGTCGTTTCTTCCTTGGCGTTATGGAAGCGGCTATTGTGCCCGCATGGGTATTATTCACCTCACAGTGGTATACAAAGGAGGAGCAGGCCTTTCGAGTAGGCATATGGTTCTCTACATGTGGAATGGCGCAGATGTTTGGGGGCTTTTTTGCATATGGTGTCGCCATACATGTTGGCAAAGACCCTAACGCTGCCTTGAAAGGCTGGCAGATTATCTTTCTATTCTTGGGACTATTTACTTCAGTTATTGGCGTTGCGTTCTGGTTCGTCATGCCAGACTCCCCCGCTGTCGCTGGATTTCTCGACAAAGAGCAAAAGGGGCTGCATCTCGAGCGCATCAGGCATAATGAGCAAGGAATCGGATCGAAGACTTTCAAGTGGGACCAGGTACAGGAGGCCCTGACTGACACGATGACCTGGCTTTACGCGTTTTGGATATTTGCTGCCAACATCCCCAACTCCATTGCAACTTCGTTTGGGAACATTCTAGTGAAAGGCATAGGTTACTCGAATGAGGAGTCTTTGCTACTGGTAACTCCAATCGGCGCTTGGGAGGTTGTGGCCCTAATTGGACTTACATACGGGGCGATGAAGACAAATCAGCGGCTGTACTTCTGTATCGCCGGCCACATTCCTGCTATAGCGGGAGCCATTCTGATGGCGACGACGGAACGAGTGCCGGCTCTGATAGGATATTATGCAAGTGGTAGTGTCCCAATCGGCTGGACAACGATCCTGGGGCTGCAGAGTTCCAACGTAGCAGGATCAACGAAGAAGGTGACAGTGGCTTGTATAGGAACGATCGCCTACACTGTAGGTAATATCATCTCGCCTCAGACCTTCCAGGCCAAAGACGCACCACGCTACCTGCCAGCTAAGATTTCGATTTGCATCATTTATCTCCTTATTACAATCGACCTGGTCGTGATGCGGTGGGTACTACTTAGGCGGAATAAGCAACGAGAGCAGGAGAAAGTAGCGCTAGGTAATACTTACAAGCCAGAAGAGAACCACGAATTCCTAGACTTCACGGATTTGCAGAATAGGGAGTTTCGTTACGAGGTTTGAGTTGGCTTTCAAGTAGTGACGTAAGAACATCATGAACATTGGTGTACTTATTTTGGGGTGATGAGGAGGGCGCAGGCAGTTATATTCATCTCTTCATTGAAACTTTCGATAAGAAACGCCCTTTCTACCTAAACCAACCGGTCATATGATTTCAGAAGCTTTTGAATGTTTAGTCTCAATCTTGCACTCTTGCCTATCTTGGTTTTCAAGTCTCGCCTGCGCCGATATTCGCATTTAAGGATCCCACTTTACCTCTTTTACCTATACAACGTTGATTTAATAGAACAGAAAACACACATTTCTTAATCATTATGAAACAATTAAGCCCCAATATATCCGCAATGTAGAGACAATGAGAGTACTATTGGACGTGGGAGACGTTAAGAAGCTGAGGTCATGGAAATCCTAAACATTCAAGCTCTAGCTAACTTTAGGTGCCTGAATGAATGAAATAAGAGGTCGAGAAGCTCCTGTGACCACTGTAGCCTCATCGTACGAGAGGTGATAATACATGAACTGCATTGCTCCATTTATGAGCGACAAGAAAAAATCGATGTTATGCCGGTGCTGACCATTTCCCACTCATATTGTGGGCATGATTGGATTTGAGTCTTCTCGACTTTTATAGGACAGCGGCGCGTCGAACACTTTCTAGTTATATGTTAAGGATTAGCGGTGACGAGAATCCAATGGAGACTTGCCCCAAGCGTCCAGCGTGTTGGTTGGACGCCCACATGGTTGACGATCTTGGTGGTAAATATGGGTTTGGTGGTCTAGTGGTATGATTCTCGCTTAGGGAAAACCTATGCAAAAATGCGAGAGGTCCCGGGTTCAATCCCCGGCCAAACCCTCATAACTGGCTTGCTATATCGAGTTCTGTTGTCTTTTTTTTTTCTTTTTTATACCTCTTGTCCTTTTTGTGTGGTGATATTTGATCAAAATAGGGGCACCCCACAGCTAAGAAATTTCTGGTGAGTTCGGGTTCTCTTAGTATAAGTGGGACTACCATGAACTATTACTCCCTAGGTACATCTGTAGATACGGAACTTGGTAAAATGAATGATTCTAGGATACATCATACGAGTAGACTAAATCTTAGCTTTAAATACATTCATAACGCCGTCGCATCCGATCCATGGGATAGCCTTGCAATCATGGTTCCCAGGTCCCTATGCCAACTTACCAGCAGTCTGGGTCTTGACATGACAAGGGGTTTCCCCGCACTATGGAAAAGTCACATAAAGCGAAAGTACATACCTGGTATGCAAGGAATCTTTGTCCCTCGGCTAGTAATAAAATCTCTTTTTCCAATCATGTGGTGTACTTATTGCTGAAGGTGACGAGACCTAGCCGGCAAGCATCATGTAGTTCTCTCTTTCTAGGTTGACAAACTATACCTAGTGAAGCTCATTAAGCTTGGCAGGAATTTCATAATATGATCTGAGTGAAGGCGATAATGCGTTCCGTTATCTCTCACCTCATCCTCGGCTTCCAAGCCCATCACTCCTTGGGCTATCCCAATCCAGTAGAGAGGGGCGTAGGGACGTTCAATCCGCGAGACGGTAGTACGCCGAACTATCACGCCAACACCGGTGTGCTACAATATGTAAACCCAAAGATAGGAACGTACGGCATTTCAGCTGACGACAATGGAGGAATGATTCCGTCGGTGTCGGTGCCATTTGGCATGACTCGATGGACGCCGCAGACTCGTGAAAATTATATATCGCAGGTTCCATATCTGGACACGGACATCTTTATCCATGGTTTCCAGGCTACACACCAGCCCGCGATTTGGATGGGCGAGCTAGGTCAAGTGGTGCTCACTCCCGGATGGGGTCAAGAAGTAAAACCACTATTTGAGCAACGTGGCCTGGCATTCCGTAAGGAAGACGAGGTTAGCACACCGTATGTCTACGAAGTTCTCTTGAATTCAGACACGGAGGGGGAACATGACTGGGACTTGACAGAGCAAGCCGCGGGGGAGGGACCCGTGCCTGGTGGCGCCGGTTCGGCTCCGGATAACGTCCGCAATGGTGCGAACGGACGCATCAGAAAAAGGAGTGATATGGTGGGCAATTACACCCACCAAATACAAGTTGCAATGAGCGCATCTGCCCATACAAGCCATTTGCGATTTGACTTCGATTCTGTCGCCAATGACCAGACCGAGGCATCTGCGGAGCCTTATGTCTCCATTCAAGTAACTCGCCAGAACTGGACTGGGCAGGTCCAGATTGATCCCCGGACAAACGAGATCCATGGTAGCAATCCGCAACGACAAGACTATCGGCTAGGACCCGACAAGCCCACTTCTTTCAGGGGCTATTTCGTCTCTCGCTTCTCGCAACCATTTGCTTCGTACGGAACTTCTCTTGGAGCCAAATTATCAGAAGGAGCTCAAACCGGATCGGGCGAGTTGCTCGGTGCATACGTAAGATTTCACGAAAATACAAGGCGAGTTGAAGTGAGAACAGCGGTATCTTTTGTTAGTATCGAACAAGCTCGGACAAACCTAGATATTGAGAATCCCGATGGCACCACCTTCGAACAGACAGTTGAGAGTGCGAAGTTGACGTGGCTAGAGAGACTCGGTCGAGTAGTGATCGAAGGGGTAAACTCAACTGACAAGGACCATGATCCGCGTACCATCTGGTACACTGGCCTTTTCCACGCTCTTCAATATCCGAGTGATTTTTCAGAGCCTATTAATAATGATCCAAAAGGCGTTCGTACATTCTACAGTGGCTACACTGACAGCATCCATAGGACGAACGACTCATACTATCAGTCCTGGTCAATTTGGGATACTTACCGGGCCGAACATTCTCTCTTAACCATATTTGCTCCAGAGAGAGTCAATAGTATGATGCGAACCCTGCTCCAGATATTTGACTGGAGTGGGCGACTGCCGATGTGGGCCAATATGGTCGAAACGAATATCATGATTGCAACGAATGCCGATGTCGTGCTAGCCAATGCGATCTCCCGCGGATTCCGTTCCTTCGATCTGCGTAAAGCATGGGCCGCCGTTCGCAAGGACGCCTATGAACCTCCAGAAAACGATACGCAGCTGCTGTACTATGATCGCGAACCAGACACGCCTTATGAAGTGCGAGCAGGGTTGACGAGCTACATGGACCATGGCTGGGTCGATAACGATAGATGGTCAGAGTCTGCCTCGCGGACGTTGGACTACGCGTTCAATGACGCAGCGTGCGCCGTCGTCGCGCGGGCTGTCGACGAAGAGGATGAGGCCGCGGCTCTTGAAAAGAGAGCCAAGAATTATGCGAAGATATGGGACACAGAGACCCAATTCATGCGGGCACGCAACGAGAACGGCACGTGGGCGAACGAAACTTGGGGCTGGACCGAGGGCGATGAATGGGTTTATACGTTCGACGTTTTACATGACACAGACGGGCTGGCAGGATTGTTCACCGGCGGCCGCCGGGGCATGAAAACGAAGTTGGACGAGCATTTTGACGGCGGGCATAACATGCATAGCAATGAGCCGTCGCATCATGTGCCGTACTTATACTCCTTAATCGGATACCCAGGTACTTCCGCCGAACGCATCCGCGACATTGCGTGGGTAAACTACAACGCCACCAGTGCCGGCCTAAGTGGGAACGAAGACCTCGGCCAGATGAGCGCATGGTATGTCTTTTCGGGACTGGGATTCTATCCCGTCAATCCGGCAAGTGACGAGTACGTAGTCGGGTCGCCATTATTTGAGAAAACTACGCTAAGGCTGCCAGCGGGAGCAGATACCGGGGGCGAAGTAGGCGGCGTCGGAGGGAGGGAAAGGACTCTAGTCATTGAAGCACTAGGCGCTACAACTAAACCGTACGTGAAGGGACTCAGTGTGGATGGTAAGTCGATAGATCGGCCCATCCTTAAACACAGTGACATTGTCGGTGCGCGTTTGATTATATTTGAGATGAGCGAGACGCCGACAGAGTGGGGTGAATATGGCGAATTGTGATAGAATAATAAGAAGTTGCCGGTAATAGTCAATAGAATTTCATGAAGTTGTCAGTCTAAGCTCAAGCTAAAAGCAGCGAGAGTTAACCTACCTTAAACACATGATTACCTAAGCATCCCCACACACGGCCAAATCTCCCCCGAGGAAAGCAAGGCAACGAGCCCTCGGAACCAGGGTACCTTTGCCACTTAAAATGGGCCATATAACCTTGCCAGGTTCTCAGACCATCTCAGATCATTTCATCTCATCCTTCTTCGTCGTCAATCCCAAACACACACACAAACAACAAGAATCTCCTAAACTCTCACATAAAACCAACAACACACACAAGAACCCCAAGCATCCCTAGAACAACTTCTAACCCTCGAACAGTTTGACATCGACTAAGACTCATCATGGTCTAGTACCCAGTTCAGGGACTGTCGACAAGTTCATCCTGAATTAAAGTCACAGATAAGTCCTACTGGAAACAAACAAACAAATGAATGAACATCGGTGGGACTCGACGAGATTTGGTGATGATGATAATTGGTCGCAAATCAAGGGTTCGTCGGCCGTCTGCAGTCAGATGATCTGGCCCTGGATTGTTCAGTTCGAGTGACAATTCGTCCCATCCGCCCATGGTTGATGGTTCTTTACTGCGGGTTGTCTCTGTCGGAGCAATGATCGTCTTCCCTGTCCTGTTGTAGGGGGATCGATAACTCTCATCGAGACGTCTGATCGTATGCTGCTCACTTCCCATCAATTACTCATACACGTGCAAGTTCGAATTCTGCAGCTCTCACCAAATGAGAGGGGGGTTAAATGATGTTGTATTTTCTAAGAATTTTAAGTTGACGGTCGAAGACCGTCAGATCAACTTAAACGCCTGATTACATAATATTAGGTATTCACAGTACCCATAGGCCCGCAGTTTAAAGTTTAGACTTCCCGTCTACTAGTGCAATGCTCCCAAGGATCTACCTAGCTACATATTAGCTTAGCCATTCAGGGACGACTTTCCTGGATCGCCCTCTATCTCGGATGCTGTCTGGCAATTTAAAGGGGACAACCTTGGTAGAACTTTGCCCTTAATATACTTATTTGCCTTAAGATTAGGGAGGTAGAAACATAGTATAACTATAATTAGGGGCATTTGTCAAGTGGAATCTTGAAACTGATGAAGCAAACAGCTTAATGTTGGTAAGAAATATTTCAATATTTTCATGGCACTCTTCAAATTGATTAACAATACAACTTTCTAGATATCTTTCACATTTATTAAAATTCCAGTCACTTGATTCTCGAGCATATGGTCACAGCAAATAACATAATATGAGAGATGCAGATGCGTATTCGCCAGTAGCTTGCCGGTAGACAGCTACATTTGATATCCAACTGCCAACCGAACCCAGTCTATAAAAATTGCCATCCGGCTAACTGAGGTAGATAGGAAAGCCCATATGTAAGTCCCTTGGTGATCCAATTTTTTTCAACGTCTACCCAGACCGCCAGTAAGTAGAAACAAGAAGAAGATATTTTTATATACAGTGCCAACTTCTTGAGTCAAGCAACGATGATGGTTTAGAATATATATGAACGAATGTGATGACTCCAACTGAGTCCTTTAAGCCCACTGCCAGGTCACCTGGACGCGTCCGGCAGCGAGATCGGCGAGCTGCTCGAAGACAACAGGGGACACGTCAATGCTGTCGCCGGCGCAGCCGGGGCAAAGGTCCGCAACCGTAGCGGTGGCAGTCTTGCCGCCGTAGCTGATGATGATCTGCTTGCCGCAGTTTCCGTTCTGGTTTGGGGACATGGCGACAACAGCGTCGGATTCCGAGTTGGTTTGGCCGCAAGAACCAAGACCAGGCGCGTAGTAGGTCATGTCGCCAGAGAAGGCGATCGACGGGGCAGCGAGGGCCGCGAGGGTGATGATGGCTTTAGTGACGGAGTACATCGTGACTGAGAGTAAGTTTCGTAGATTGACGTGTTATGTTTGATCGATTGGAGTCAAGGTGACAGAAGGCAATTGCAGAATGTGCTTGTAGGTGTGACTTGGTGACTTTATCTTGATGGAACGAGGAGTGATGGTGATGATGTGGTGAAAGAGGAGAGAGAAGACGGGGTTAGGGGGGGCTTAAATAGGTTCTCATGGAAATTCACATTTTCTCTGAAATTATATATTTTACCCTATTTAGGAAGTTAGCTATCGTCGATTGCAAAACCGGAGGAGCTTGAACACCTGTTGGGCGTTACTGATGTGGCTTGGCCGCATTCCTTCTAAGCTTACCTTGAATTGAGGTTGAGAATACTCAATAGAATAGAAACGTTGCACTGTGATGACGCAGACCCCTTGCTTGCTTCCTTCCAAGCTTCTAACTCAACCCAAAACAATACCAGAAGGAATTAAAAAGGCACACGGCAAAATCACTTGACCATCTAAAGCTAATAACTAAGTAAGAGGACTACCCTCGCACTGAAGGGAATATAGAACGTTACACGGTGACAATTGTTCAACGCTTTTAATATACCAATGGATGTAGTTGGTAGACGAGCGAGTTTCACGTATAACCGTCAACACTGTGAGAGCGATATAAGTCAAACCTCACTCGCATGCTAATCAAGCCACTCGCCGAAGCAAGGCAACACAATGAAATACAATCTTTCAATATAAATGGTCAAGAGCTCCGGATCCGGCTCGGAGTTCTGCACGTGGATACGCCACAGAGTGTTGTTGTCCGATATTTTCTCCCCCTGATCCTTGCGGCCGTGATCGCGGCATCATATTGCCGAATGAGACGACTAGTCTTGTCCTACCTTGGCAGAATGGTCTGCATATATTGATGCAAGGTACATAGTAGGTAGTAGATGAGATATACAGATTCACGTTTATCTATTAACCGTCCACGGAAACTGCTTAATATTCGTTTACAATAATTTCAAAACTCCAACGTTGGGTAGTAGGTACACTTTAAGCCTAGTTTGCTTTTTCTTATAACATAAATACATCCAATATACGTAGGTATGTTCACATACTAGTTAAAGTACCTGCTTGTAGGTGCAGTTCAAATGGATATTCCTTTACCACCATTTTGAAGCGTATGGGCGGATTTGTACTTACCTAGGTTGGTAAGGTTACGTGATGAGGCTATTCGTAAGGTTGGAAGTAAGTACCTACCTATTTTAGTCCAATATTAATGGCTTATTGTATTTTTATTGCTTAGAGAGGATATTATACAATATGTGCTATGATCGGTTAGGGGATTAAAAATAGAATAATTATTAAAAACCTTGGAAGGCTTGTCGACAGGCAGTAGAGTGGATAATGTAACCTAGATCTCACGACGAGGTAACATTATGTTAGCCCAATTTGTCGGGAACAGAGGTGTAGATCGATATACCATATGAAGCTGACATAAGTAAATCTACTTAGGTGGTTTGACAAAGTATTTCTCAAACTTCTCTTAGCACAAAAGGGCCAACTATGTTTTACCTTAAAACCTCCGACGATTCCGGTTCAAATATCGCCATATATACCACCAAGCTAAATATAGAATATAGGACTTAGGCGAAATTTTCTTCATACCTTTTGAAGATAAATAGAATGCCGCGTACTCTTAGAAATATTCGCTGGGGATGATCATTTCCTTTTGCTCCATCATCTAGTATACCAATAAGCCCTAAGCTGATAAACCAATTAATTGAAGCTTTCGTTCCTAATATGTACGACAATGCACTTTAGCTTAAAGACCCAACACACCTGAGAATTTTTGGTATAAAAGATTAAAACAGGCATATACTTGGGTCTTTTGCTCCAGAAAACCTTAGGTTGAGATTCTTGGCTTTTAAGGCTGTTAATGTAAGATACACATACATTTAGAGCCAAGATAATTGCATAAAATCATTGTGAGAGGTGAGCTGATATGATCACCTACCTACCTAGGTATCCTATGGTAGAATCCAATGTGATGTGTTTAGGATTTCATACCTTCCTAAATTGGGAGTGATTACTTTGCAGCTTTCCCGGTGGAGAAAAATGTCTTACTCAATATTAGCCTACGCCAGCCATAATAAAACATCAAAACTTTTCAATAAGTGAAAATCCTTCATACTCCATAGTGTGAAATATGCCAAGGAGGCAGTTGGTTGAAATATTGACACATAACAACACGTTTTTGTAAGCCCTTCACGATGTATGTCTTTCTGCCAATCGCTCGTAGAACGTCAAGACCAGGGTTCAAAACAATTCAATTCAATCAATCACTTTCCTCATATTGATTGAATTGATATCAATATGCTGTTATCCTATATTGATTGATTGAAA